>JAQZBX010060215.1:0-17360 GCA_029593785.1 Cabassous unicinctus | reverse complement strand
GGGATTGAACCTGGGACCTCATATGTGGGAAGCCGGCGCACAACCTCTGAGCCCATCTGCTTCCCTGAGTTGGTTTTTTCATTTGTTTTGCTTGTTGTTTTGTTTGTTTGTTTTGTTTTGTCGGGAGGCTCTAGGAACTGAACCCGGGACCTCCCATGTGGGAAGCAGGTGCTCAACCGCTTAGGCCACATCTGCTCCCAAAACAGAAATAGTCTTTTCACTTCTTCCTCTTTACTAGTCTATTTCAAACCTGGCTATAGATTTACAGCTGGGTAAATAAAATGTTTCCCTCTATCTCCCCCACCTCCCATTCCCAGCGTGTCTGGGCCCAGGGTGGGTTGAAGTGACCTGGGTTGGTGAGTGTGCCCAGATCACTCTGTGCCTGGGTGGGGATGCCCGGTGGGGGCGGGGAGCTCACTTCATGCCCTGCTGGAAGACTGAGTTGCGGCGCGTCTTACAGATGATGAGGTCAGCCCACTGGACAACCACGATGCTGGCAAAGAAGGCCGTGTGGCACGTGAACTCCACCACCTTCCGCTGCTCGTAGGTCTGGGGGAGAAGAGGTGAGAGTGTCAGGGGAAGGGGTAGGACTAGAGTACAGCATGGTTCAAGGGCAGTGGTTGAAACCCTGGGCACCTAATTACACTCAGCCCCCAGTTCCAGTTGACCACTCCCACCCACTCCCCCCTGGCACTTCATTCCACCCCACACACACCCATGCACCTGCATGTGCACTGCTGCACTCACCCACTCCTGTCCATAGCTGTCCTCCAGGTCATTCTTGGACCGGTCATCCCAGTCGAGGCGGATTCCCAGCAACCGTGATGGCAGGAAACCGTTCTCTGCTAGGATCACGAAGTACGTGAAGAAGCCTCCCAGGGCCTGGATCATCCCTGTGGGTAGCAGGCAAAAAGCAGAGGGCCTGGGTCAGAGAAGGAGCAGGGTGGGGCCAGCCCCAAAGGGTCAGGGGGGGATGTCCCTCATCCCCCGGAGCTGGTCCCTGTCCTGGGAACAAAAACCCTTGGGGTTCCCTCCCAAGCCCAGGGCCCCAGCCGCACCGATCTGCCCGTAGGCCATGCTGATGAGCCTCTCATTCACCAGCTTATCTGTTTGCGGGTTTCGTGGCTGCCGCTTCATGATGTCACTCTCAGCTGCCTCATAGGCCAAGGAGATGGCAGGGACCTGTGTGGATGGGGGAGAGGAGGGCATTTGCAGGGATGTGGGAAACCACAGGAGGAGAGGAGGAGAAGCAGTGAAGAGTCTTTGACATAATTCAACAAACACATGTTAAAATATTAAGGCTTGGGGAGTGGGTGTAGCTCAGTGGTTTGAGCACCTGCTTCCCATGTGAGAAGTCCCGGGTTCAATCCCCGGTACTTTCTTAAAAAAACAAAACAAAACAAAACAAAAAAAACATTAAGGCTTGTGCTTGTCTTCCCTTTAACCGAAATAGGAATCCCATCACAGCCTGGTCCACTGCCCCTGATGCACCCCTCCTTTCCTCTGCTGTCCATCCCCACCCACTGCTCCCAAGCGATTGCCTTGCCTGTCCCCTACCCCAAGCCCTGGCCTCACCATATCTGTGCCCAGGTCAATGCAGAGGATGGTCACGGTGCCCAGAGGCAGGGGGATGTTGGCGATGATGAACAGCAGGAAGGGGGTGATCTCAGGGATGTTGCTGGTCAGGGTGTAGGCAATGGATTTCTTCAGGTTGTCAAAGATGAGGCGGCCTGTGGGGAGGTTCTGAGGGCATGAGGGAGATTAGAGGGACCCTTCCCCACCCCTAGCCCCTGAAGCGTGGCTGCCCCATCTTCCTAAGAAGAAGATCTTAGGTTTCAAGGAGGCCAGGGTAGGCTGTGGATGCCTGGAATCCTGGGCTGACTCTTTCCTTGGGGTAAGTGGCAAGGGAAGCAGATGGGCTGGGTTTCAGATATCCCAGATGCCATTCCAGCCCAGGCAGCCTCCTCACCCTCCTCCACACCCGTGACGATGGAAGCAAAGTTGTCATCCAGCAGGATCATGTCAGCTGCCTGCTTAGAGACGTCAGAGCCAGAGATGCCCATGGCAATGCCAATGTCAGCCTTCTTCAGTGCGGGGGAGTCATTCACCCCGTCCCCTGTCACTGCCACAATGGCTCCCTGGGGAGGAGATACAGGCAGAACCTGAGGATGAAGTCCCTGCACCTGCTTGGTCCCAAGCAGGGTGCCTCGCCCTCTCTCTGCCATCCAAGTCCCTACCCTGCATCTTGACCTCTGACAGGCTGCCTCTGCCACCCGCCCGCTTTGCTCACCTGCCTCTGACATCCCTCTACGATGATTAGTTTCTGCTGAGGAGAGGTCCGGGCAAAGACAATCTCCGTGTGGTTCCTGAGGATCTCATCAAGCTGCTCCGAAGTCATGTCCTTTAAGTCAGAGCCATGCACCACGCATGCCTTGGCTTCTCTGCAGGGTGGGGCAGAGGCAGCTGATTCCCTGGCTCCTGGGCCAGACCTGCTGCCTCTCCTCACCACCGCCACAGCTCCAGTCCCCCCAGGAGGTGGGGCTGCCCCAGTGCTCAATACTCATTTCCCTCAGTGCTCAGTGACCTGCGTTTTCCACTTCTCTCTTTGAGGAAATGACACTCACTCCTCACCAGGTGGTATCATCACAGTCATAAGCAGTTTGCTAGGCTATATGCCAGGTCCTTTATACATATCCCACTTCTGAAGCAACCCTTCAACGTAGGTATTATTCTAGTTTTGTAGTTGAAAAAATGGAGGCTCAGGAAGGTAAAGCGGCATCTTCAAGGTGACACAGCTAATCAGTGGCACGACCTGGACATAAACGTGGGACTGAGGAACCAGCCACTGAGGTGTCAGAGGAAAGGCTTATAACAGTCTCAGAGATGGCCTCCAAGTGCCTCCAGGGGACACTCAAGTGTTCTCTGGGTGAGGGTGGGTTGGAAAGGCCTCACCTGGGGTTGACTTGGCTGACGGGAATGTTGAGCCGGGCCGCAATGTCCTCCACCGTCTCGTTGCCCTCTGATATAATGCCCACGCCTTTGGCAATGGCCTTGGCTGTGATGGGGTGATCTCCAGTCACCATGATTACCTAGTGGGAAGGAGAAAAGCAAAGCAGTATTAAGGTTTATTTCCCTCCTGTTCCTTTCCTGAAATCAGGAAAATGCAGACTGTTAGATGTCTTGGGCTGGTAGATCCCCACCAAAATAATGGAATTGTGTGTATGTGTGTGTGTGTGTGTGTGTGGCAAATGACAATGACAAGTTGTGTTCAGAAGATCAGAGATAGTTTGCCTAAGAGGAGGAAAGCATCCCTGACAGAGTAACAAGTTAATGTGGATCCCTTTGAAGAGAAGCCTCAAGGACATTATGTTGAGTGAAGCAAGCCAGACCCAAAAGGACAAATACTGTATGATTGCATTACTATGAACCAAATATATTGTGTAACATTTTATGATTCAAAAAAAAATTATATGCATCCAGTACACTTAATTGAGAAATGTATGTTTTTATTCAACTGTTTTCTTTTTCTTTTTAAATTATTGTTTACATTTTCAATTATTAAGTGTACAAAATAAAGTAAAAAAATTAAAAAAAAAAAAAAAAAAGGCTTGATGATCAGGAGTTTGGATTTCATGGTACACTAGGCTGTCAGAGCTGGAAAGACCCTTAACAACTTCTTCATTTCACAGACGGGAAGACCTAGGTTCAGAGAGCCTCTAAGATTTGCTCAAGGTCCCAGGGAGCCAGTGCTAGGGCATAGTTTTCTTAGTGTCCAATATGATCACTGTAGGCAGGCTACCAGACAGAGTAGGGATAAGATGGAGACAGTCCACCCTCGTCTCCCACTCGCCTTGCTTGCCTGCCTCTGACATCCCTCCACGATGTCAGAAGAAGGTGATTCCTGTCGTAACTATGACAATGGTCATTGTTGTTGCAGAATGAATGGGGTTGGGACGGGGAGCAGAGGGGGTAGTTACCATCAGAAAGGACAACTAAGAAGCTACTGTAAGCATAAGGTGATCTGAGTTGAGTTAGGTTGGCATTTGCATGTGTGAGTTTGTGGGACAAATCCAATAGACACTGAGAAGGAGGCCTCTTTGGGTCTCACTTCCTTCTCTTTTATACCCACCACTCCACTGAAACTGCCCCCAAAGGTCACATGTGTCTCCCAATGGGAAAACAAAAGCTCCCTTGGTGTCCACGGACTCCTTTATCCTTGGTTCTCCTCTACCCTTATTCATGTCCTTTCTCAGCCTCCTCAGGAAGGCAGCCCAAGAGAGTGGGAAACACACTAGCTTTGGAGTCAGACTGCTGGGCCAAGGTTTAAGCATTGACCTATCACTTCCCAGCTACAGGACCCTGGGTGAGTCGATTCACTCTGAGTCTCAGCCCAGTGGAGAAGATGATTCCTACCTTTCCAGGTTGTCATGAAGATTAAATGGCATCAGGTGGACACTCAATAAATGTTAGTTATGTCCTGCCACCTCTCCCCTCCTTCACGGTTTCTTTTTCTCCATTTGTCCCTAAATATTGGTGTGATCCAGGGTTTCTGTCTCCTCCCTTTTCTTGACTCATGTTCTCTTCCTAGGAAATATAGTAAAATATACTAGTATGTCTTTAATTTGTACCCGTGTGCTAAGGAGACTCAAATCTCCAACCCTGACTCTCTTGAGCTCTACACCATAGTCTAACTTTCCCTGGAACATCTTTCCTTAGGGGTCTTATAGACAATTGAAATTTAAGGGCAAAATTGAACTCATAACAAAAATTGAACTCATTATCTCTACTCCCACTGTGCCCACCAACCCTCCTCCTCTACTCTCCACCTTAGAATCTATCGTCTCTATTCATTCTGTCACTTTGTCTCCTATATCTTTCTCACCTCCCATGCCCGGTTTGGTCACCAAGTTCTCAAAACGTTCCTCAAATGTAACTCTTCCTCCTACTCCCTTTGTCACTGCCTTAGTTCAGGTCATCATCCTCGCCTGAAATATTGTAATAGTCTCTAATTTGTTTTCCTGACTTTAGTTCCTCCCCAGATCCAGGCCCTCCTCCATCCAGGTATCATCCAAAAAGCCAGATCAGCCCCGTGGCACCTTTGGCTCTCTGTGGATGGCAGGACAAAGCCCAAGTCTGTCATCTGAGCGAGGTCCTTACAACTGGCCCTGATCTAACATTACAGCCCCGATCCCCAGTGCCCCTCTGCCACCTCTCCCCCTCCAAACACACGCTAAAACGTGCAGTCTGACCAGTCAGGGCACGCACTGTTCCCTGACCTTGACATGCTTCCTCTCCCTCGTTGCCTTACAAAATACTCTTCAACCTTTGAGGCCCAGATCAAATATCACCCCCACTGTAAAACACTGCCCAATGCCCCAAGGCAGAATTAACTGCTCCCTGCTCTGAATTCCCACAGAGGTGGTTGCCCACGGCTCTGTGAGAGTTCTCATTACAGTAAGAGGCTGCCTGGTGGAGCAGGAAAAGCACGGGCTCACCAGTCAAGGACAACAGGTTTCATATTCCCAACCTACCTCTACTAGCAGTTTTATTTTAGGAAAGTTACTTACTCACTCTAAGTCTGTTTTCTCTTTAAATGGGACTAATAGTGAAGGCCTTAGAGAGAGAGAGTAGTTATGGGGTTCAGAAGTCACTTGCATACTAAGTCCTCTGGTGTGATGGTTAAATGGTGCACTGCCTTGGTTCCGATCCTGGCTCTATCACTTAATATCTGTGTGGTCTTGGGCATGTTACTTTGTGTCTCAGTTTCCCTCTCTTTAAAAAAGAGACAATTTCCTGTGTATATCGTAGGGCTGATCTGAAGATTAAATGAAATCAAACAGGTTTAGTGCTTGAAACAGTGCCTGATTCATATAAAAATTCAAATAAATATTAATTGTTTCTATGATTAGAGTAGGTGACCCATAGTGGGAGCTCAGTGACTGTGGCTACTATGATTGCACCATGATTAATTGTAAAGGCATCATAAGCTCCAGAGGCAAGGTACTGTGTCTTACTCATTTTTGTATCCTGCATACCCAGCACAATACCTGGCACTCAGTAGACAGGCTGATTGAATTGAACTGATCTGGTAATAGGTGAGATGTTGAACAAAGAGTAGTAAGTAAAAACATCAGAATTTGTGCCCAGGTAGGTTAAGGCAGGTGGTAAAGAGCAGTATCCTGGAAACAGGATAGTAAGCTCTGAGATGGAAGAGATGTTTGTTTGTTGAACTCCAGCACTTTGAACAGTGTCTGGTACTCGGTAAACAATAAATATTCATTGAATGAAGAATAAATGTAGCACAGAGGAGGGAGGCCAGTGAGAAGCAATGGCAGTTGGACCAGAGAAACTAGGAGAGGCATGCTTGAGTGGAATGAGGATCAAAGCCAGTCTGCAAGGGTTATGGGGACAGTGAGTGCTGGCAGACAAGACCTTGCTAATCTACCATCCCAGATGGTTAGAGAGAGTTAGTTGGGAAGGTAAAACAAACGGATCTCCAAGATAGGGATACCAGATTACACTTGAAACGTGGAGGGGTGCACATGCTGATGGGACCTTTCGCTGTGTGGGGAGGGATGGGGCAGGCCTGGGAAGCTGATCACTCAACAAAAAAGAGATGAGGGTGAGAGCCCCAAAGCAGGGGTCAGCTTCCATTTTTCCTTGCAGATGGGCAGCTTCTCCAGAGTCCATGGGAAGGAGGCCACCAGTGGCCTGGCTCTCCTCAGGGCAGCTACCCCTGCAGTCCCTTGACCTTTGGCATGAGGGCGTTGAGGATGGAGGGGAGGGGAGGCGGTACCTTGATGCCTGCACTTCGGCACTTGCCCACAGCATCCGGCACAGCCGCACGGGGAGGGTCGATCATAGACATAAGCCCCACAAAGCAGAGCTTCTCCGTGGGAAAGTTCAGCTCATCTGTGTCGAATTTAAAGCCCCGAGGAAACTTTCCAGAGGGCAAATTCAGTTGACAGAATCCTGAAAGGAGGAAGAGGGAAGAGTGAGAGCAGAGAGGTGGCTGCCTGGAAGCCCTTGAGCCCTTCACCCCAGGGATGCCACTGAGGCTTTGGGACCCCCTCATCAGCCCTGCTCCCCTGTGTCTGGCCCCTTACCCAGCACACGCTCCCCTAGTCCTCCCAGTTCCATGTAGGCATTTTGAAAGGCGTCTTGCATCTCCTTGTCGAGAGGAATCTCCTTGCCCTGCACCAGGATAGAGGAGCACCGGTCCAGGATGCGCTCAGGGGCCCCCTTCATCACCAGCACATGGCTCTGGGGGCTGTCTTCTCGCTCGTGGATGGACAGCTGAGGAGAGGACAGGCAGTTACAGAGGGGCCATATTCATCTTGGTAGCTCCAGTGCCCAACACAGGGCTTGGTACAGAGCGGAAGTTGGTAAGAAAATCTCCCTTAATAAATAACCCTTGATCTGTCAAAAGTTGTCAACAGATGGAGAATTTCCATGTGTGGAGGGGCATTTGGACCTCATGGTCCCAGATCTTGAAACCTGAGAGTCACCTTCTCATAAGACATTCATTCATTCAGTGAATATTTATTAAAACCAGTTAAGAGACAAGCACTGGTCTAGGGATTGGATGGCTCTCTCCTCAGCCTTCCCCACCACCATACTGGCCCCGGGGCACTGATCTCCCTTTACCTCTCTGGCTTGTACAGAACAAAGCTGAGAGTGGCATTTAATAGATGTCTAAAGGCTGAAGGACACTGTAAGGAAATTACAGAAGTATGGTTGAGTGGAATGGGTGGGAGAGAAGAACAGGGTCAGAGGATGGGGAGCTATGGGGAAAAAGGCTGCAAGGCTGACAGGTTTTTAATAAGGAATGAAAGTTTAGGATTTAGGGGATAAGAACCAACCAGACCTGTAGCACAGGTTGCCCTAGGGGATGAGGTAGAGGTAAGGCACATGATCCTCAGATGCCCCCACTCCTCCTATTGGTGATTCTCCCTGGTCTTTGTCCCCATCCCACCCCCACCATTTCTGACTCTCCCTCTTCCCCTGTCCCAGCACCCCAGCCAGACCTGGTACTTGTTGGTAGAGTTGAAAGGAATCTCTGCCACCTTGGGGTTCCTCTCCCTCATCTTCCTCACTGAGCCACAGGACAGCTCAATGCACTTGAGCAGAGCTGACTCCGAGGCATCACCAGCTGTGTCCCGCTATAGAAGAGATTTCAGTGTCATGGGGCAGGGAGGAAGTAAAGGACCAAGAGAAGAGGTCACTGAAGTCCCCAAAGCAGCCACAGGGTATGAGAGGGGAAGGTGGGCAGGCTTTGGAGACACCCTAGAGACACACCTGTCCTGTGCTCTGACCCCCTACCTTAGACACAGAGATGTTCTCCTGCCCGGCCTTGAACACGGCACGGTTGCAGAGACCAGCAATCCGTGACAGGGCTGTCCACGTTGGGGATCGTTTGTCAAAAGTGGCCCCTGGGAGGAAAGGAGGGAGAACCAGGAGCTTGGATCACCTATAGAGCCCTTATCTCATGCCTATCCCCTGTCCCGGTGCCCTTAGCATCCTCCAGCCCCCTCACGCCCTTCTGGAGTGCTCAATCACCAGACTGGTCTTCTGTGGTGTCAGCCTCATGGATCTGGTTGTCAAACCACATGTGGGCGACTGTCATGCGGTTCTGGGTGAGGGTGCCCGTCTTGTCAGAGCAGATGGTGGAGGTGGAGCCCAGCGTCTCCACTGCCTCGAGGTTCTTCACCAGGCAGTTCTTCCGCGCCATGCGCTTGGCTGTCAGCGTCAGACACACCTGGCAGAGAGAGACGAGAACAGAAAGGGCTAAGGCTGGAGCTGGAGATGCCCATGGCCTTACCCCAGGCCAGGACTTGATCCCTGTTCCCTTGATCCTACTCCACAAACATGAATGGGTGGAACCTAGGTGTAAATACTGAATGCATTCGATTTTAGACAGGTTGAAATGAGATCCTAGGTATATATTAAGGTGAAAATGTCCAGTTCAAGATATTAGACTAGATCCTGAAAGGGCCAGAGTAGACGAGGGGATAGAGATTTGGGGGTCATCCACATAGAAGGGGCCCCAGGAAGCTGCGGGAAGAGATGGGCTCACTCCAGGGGACACAAGGAGAAGAGCAGAGAGCTGAGGTCTGAGAATCAGTGTGGGGGGAGAAGGAGGAGACACTGCTGGGGGTAGAGGAGAGGAGAACCAGGATACTGACACAGCACAGATACCAACAAAGGAAAGCATTCGAGGAGAGGGGACAGTGGTATTGATTTCAGCAGCAGAGTTAAGGATGGGAGATGAGAAATGTCACTGGTTTTGCTAGTTAGTCACTGGTGATCTTTGCGAGAGCCCATCCAGGACAGCTGTCCAGGATGAGTGCCAGATTGCAGGGAGACAAGGACATGGGTGGTGAATAAAGGGTGACCATGAAGACCACACACTCCAGAAGGGAAACCAAGGGCCCAGGTATAGCCCAATCTGAGATTTTTCGGAGGCTCAAACTCTGAACCATGTATTAAATCATGTCTGAGTATAGCATCCTATGTGTGAGTTCAGGTGCTGGAAGGGAAGAGCTTGCTGACGGGTGGTAAGCAACTGTGTCTCGGTCACTTTCGAAGCAAAGGTAACCAGACCCCCCTCCCCTTGGCATCTCAGCCCAACCCACTCACAGTGACAGTGGCCAGCAGCCCCTCAGGCACGTTGGCCACGATGATGCCGATGAGGAAGATGACTGCCTCCAGCCAGCTGTAGCCCAGGATGAGGGAAAGCACGAAGAAGGAGACCCCCAGGAACACGGCCACCCCTGTGATCAGCTGGATGAAGTGCTCGATCTCCATGGCTATGGGCGTCCGCCCAACCTCGAGGCCCGAGGCCAGAGTGGCTATGCGGCCCATCACTGTCCGGTCACCTGTGGCAATCACGATGCCCCTGGCAGTGCCTGCAACAGAGGAAGGGACAGCAGGCTGGGCACTCCAGCACTCCCAGGATGGGCTCCTGTCCTGCGTCCCCAGCAAGGAAAACCATCTCAGAGTAAACTGACTCAGGCCCTGGGGGTCACCTTCAGCAGACTGCACCTCACTTGGGCTTACCCTCCCTGCATCAACTGCAGATACGGCATTCAATACAAATTACAACAACTCATTGCAACAACAAATTATTTTCTCTTATACTAAGGCCTAGGGAGAAGCCTTGTAGATCATCTCAAAGTTCAAACTGAGAAGATTCAATAAATGAAATCAAAATGCCGCCGGTAGCATTTCAATGCAGTCTCATACTGTTATCACCCAAAAGCATATTATGAACACAACGTAAAGCTTCCCTGATTCTCCCACAATCTGGGGCTCTGGTCAAGCAAGGTTTGGAAAAGGAAGCAACTAGTCCCGGTACCAGGAAGAATGGAAGGCATCAGTCAAACCCAAAGACTCCTGGGAGTCACGGTTGATTTGGGGCATCTCTGTGTGTGTGTGTGTGTGTGTGTGTGAGAGAGAGAGAGAGAGAGAAAGAGAGAGAGAGAGAAAGTGTGTGTGTGTGTGTGTAGGGGAATTTTGGTCCAAATATCTGAATATCTGAAGGCTTCAGAATCCACTTAACCTTTGGATGGACAGTAAGGATTTTCCTGTGGCGCAAGAGAGAACTTTTCCTCAGAGTCATGCTGCCCCTTGCTATCTGGTTCCTGGACCCCTCAATTCCCTCATCTATGGCAGGGCTATTGCCAAGTAAGGACTACCACAGCCCCCACCGTGCCTGGGAATTTAGGATTCAGACTCTTCCTAGGTTGGTAGTAGGAGGAGGACCATCCCTGCAGCCTAGCTTCTCACCTTCAACACAGTTAGTGGAGAAGAAACAGATATTGCGGGTCTCCAGGGGGTTCTCATGGGTGAATTCAGGGGAGCGGGTCTGAGGCTCTGACTCGCCTGTCAGGGATGAATTATCCACCTAAGGAGGAAGCGGATGTGTTGTCATTGGACTGGCAGATGCCTTCATGCACACACAGCTGTCTCCTGACTCCAGTCGCATTTTCAGTCTCCATGACATGAGAGACAAAATTACACTTGCCCTTGTCACATATTTATAGCATTACTCAGCTAGTGCCCCTGCTCTGGTTTGGAATGCTGGCTCTTACAGACTTTTTATATGACCTTGGGCTAGTTACTTAACCAACAGCGCCTCCATTTACTCCTCTATAAAATGGGGAATGTAACCCGAATCACTGCATTGCACAACTACAGGGGGTGCCACTAACATGCAGTCTATGAAAATGGCACCTCCTAGGTTGCCAGGGCACAACCTATGTGGCCACATGCAACAACCCTGCCCAATTATGCCATTCTTGCAGAGTTAAATTAGATACCATATGTGATATATATAAAGTATCTGGCACACAATTGGTATTCAATGCAGATTGTTATAAAGTGGATGTCAAAGAATACCCATGGGCACAGAGCATTAGTAACACATAGAAACAAGGAGACAATGCATAAGCACCACGTGCTGAGGGCATGGGGGCCGGTGTTTACATTTGGACCTGGTTCTCCCAATCTTCAAACCTCTAATTGAACCACCCTTGGCTCTATACAGCTGGCGTCTTAGACCAAACCAGTTGTTCTGGCATGGCCTCCTCACCTTACATCCGTGAGAAGAGATGATCCGGAGGTCAGCAGGAACGCGGTCTCCACCCTTCACCTCCACCAAGTCTCCTACCACCACTTCCTCTGCATTGATCTGTATCTTCTCACCTTCCCGCACCACGAGGGCTTGCTGTAGGGAGGCCAGGGTATCTCATTAAGTGCTCCTCTCTGCCCCTGCCTTCCTGTTCTGCTGGTCTCCCACTTCTACTCCAGCCAAGCGACAGAACTAGATCCTGGCATGGAGAGCCAGATCCAAGCTGCCATCTCAGAGCACAAGTTTTTGAGAGGGGATGAGCTGGATTCTCCCAGAAAGCATATGCCCAGTCCAGACCCAGTCCTACCATCTACCTGAGGCACCATGTTCTTGAAGGAATCCATGATCTTGGAGCTCTTGGCCTCCTGGTAGTAGGAGAAGCAGCCAGTGACAATGACGACAGCTGCAAGCACCACACCCAGGTAGAGCTGGTGAAGAGAAAGAGTTTGAGGGGACTGCCTTCTCCCAACCTGAGGGTCAGTTGTCTGGGATGGGCATTAAGTGCTATCCTGGATGAGAGCCCAAATCTTTGTTTCTGGGGATGAGAGTGGTAGGGCCAAGTTCTACTCTACAACTCCTCCCCTCACCCAATCTTTCAACTTCCAGCTCCTAAGACAGGAAGGGAAGCAGGGAGGGACAGTCTCATTTGTTAATGAGTATGTGTGTGCATAGGGGAGTGAGATATATATCACCTTTTTGCAACCTTAAGAGCAGGGGCTATGGGTTGTGATGTGGGGCCTTGCCCTTGTCCTCTTCCCCCTCATACACATGCTGTACTAGGGATTCAGAGTTGGAGGGCAGGGTCATGGGCTGGTCCAGGGTACAGGTGAGCTGACTCACATTGTCATTGGATGGTTCATCTTCCATGGCAGCCTGGATGCCATAGGCCAGGAAGCAGAGGATGGCCCCAATCCACAGCAGGATGGAGAAGCCTCCAAAAAGCTGGCGACAGAACTTGACCCACTCAGGAGTTGTGGGAGGTGGGGTGAGGGCGTTGGGCCCATCCCGAGCCAGGATGTCTTGGGCCCTCTGATTGGTGAGGCCCTGAGGGAGGCAAGGCAAGGTGTGGGAGCATACCTCTGGAACCAACCCAGCCCCTTGCCACTTCCCATCAGCTCCTTGACAGGGGAATGAGATCCCACGTGGTTGGAAGGGGTGGAAGATGATCTGGAGAGGCCACATAGAGAAGGTGGCATTTGGGATGGGTCTTAGAAGCCTGAAGGCTGAGGAGGATTTTGACTGTGGCTCCACCTCTAACTATCATCAGATTGAGACACATTTGAGTTTGGACCACAGCATCTCCTCTGGAGGCAGCCTGGATATGGCTCCCTGGAAATACACTTCAACTGGTTCCTCCTCCTATCTCCCTTCCTTCAGATTCTCCCTTTCCCCAAGGATTGGAGACAGGTCAATGCCACACAGTTTGGGCAATCACCTGCCCCTTCCCACAGCAAGCTTCACCTGATTATTCCCCTAGCCCCAGACTCATGCAAATACCCCTTGCCTACTTCCCCATTGTATCCCATGCAGGATCCTAGAGCTGCACTAACCAGATTGCATTGGGATTCTATGTTTACATCTCTTTCTAATAGGAGACTTTGGGCTCCTTGAAGGCAGGGGCCACTTCTTATCTTTGTATCCATTCATTCTTTTATTTAATAAACATATATTGAGTCCCTACTACGTGCCAGGCACTGTTGTTGGTTCTGGAAAAGACCAACACAATCCCTGCACTTGTGGAGCTTATGTTCTAATGAGGTGACACACAATGAACAAACAAGTGTACACTAATGCAAGATACTGAAAAGTGTTATTAAGGAAAATAAAATAAAGTAAGGTCAAGGGTTGGGGCATGGAATTTTAGAAAGGGCAGTGTGGCAGTTTGATATTATTTATGAATTCCAAAAAGGGATATTGATTATGTTTGTAAACTGGTCTGTTCCTCTGAGCATGATACCCTTTGATTGTATTAAATTCAAAGGTTTTACTTTTACTTGATTAAATCAAGATCAGAGCTTTGATTCAACCACATGATTAGGGCGACTCAGGGTTGAGTTTCCGCGCCCTTGGTGGGCTATATAAACAGACACTCACTCAAGGAGAACACAGAAGAAGATACACAAGAATAGAGAGAGCTCCACAGACACAGCAGAGGAGAGAACTTGATCCTGGGGCCCCGGAAAGAGATAAGCCATTCACCTGATAGTTTGCAACTGAAGAGACTAGAGCCCTGAGTTGCTAAGAAGGCCCTGAAAGAAATGAGCCCTCCAGTCTACAGCTGAGATCAGAGAAAGCTGGGCTCATGGAGCCAATAGAGAGAGAGGAAGGCTGAACCCTCACAGACATCGCCCGCCATCTTGCTTCAACACGTGGCAACAGACTTTGGTGAGAAAAGTAACCTTGAGTTGGTCTCTTTAGGGACTTGTAACTGTAAGCTTTTACCCCAAATAAATACCCTTCATGAAAGCCAACAGATCCCCCTATATATTCTCTGTAACATTTATGTAATCTAAGTATCTTTTAAAAAATAAAAAAATGAAAAGAAAAAAAAAAAGCCAACAGATTTCTGGCACTTTGCATCAGCAGCCCTGTGGCTGACTAATACAGGCAGGAAGGGAAGTCTTGTAAGAGGAGTAAGGGGAGACCTGTAAATTTCTGATGAATGATCTTTTTTCAAAAAAGGATGAGCTTGGTAATCTGACTATGCTACATACTATTTATGGAAGTTACTTTTCCTCTATGAGTCTTCTTGCTTTGATAAAAGGGTCTAAAGTACCTCACAGGATTGTTGGAAGGATTAGAGAAATGTATGGCAAAATGTCTCTCACAGTGCCAAGAACATAGCAGGGGCCCTATAATTTATCACCAGAATAGTAGTGGGTTACCTCCCTATTTCTGTAGGTTAGTCTGTGAGAGGTTATGTGCCGCTGAAGCTGCCTGGGGCAGGAGGAAGGAGTCCTGAGAAACTCTGGGCCTGGGTTCTGAGAAGCTCTGGGTTCCAGGGTACACAGGGAAAGAGCTATGGGCCAGGAAGCAGGGCATCTGCTTTGTTCTCTGCCATCAACTAGCCGTGTGACTGTGGGCAAGTCACCTGGGCCTCAGTTTCCTCATCTGTCAAGGGGGTTGGATCACAGTTTAAGGCTCCTTCTGCTGATACTGCCTGGTTCTCTCACCTCTTTGGTGCCCTCCCCAGAAGCTCCTCAACTTACCTTGGACAGGTCCACTTGGTATTTGCGGCCCAGCTCATCCAGAGACAGTTTGTGGTCATCCTGGGGAGGGAGGGAGAGTTACTCTGGGGAAAGAAGCTGGTAGTGGGGGTGGGGTGGGGCTTTCTGGAATGCACAGGAGCACAGGGAGGTGAGGGACATGGGAGGGGCAGCAGGAGCTCCTCAGAGTCTGAGCAGCCCTCCCAGCATGGGGCCCGGCTGGGTGGACTGTGGCCTCACCATGGTCACCTCCTTCTTCAGCTCATCCAGTTCCTTCTCCTTCTGTTTCTTCTTGCCACCCCCATTCTCCGCAGTGGTGGCGGCAGGCGAATACTCGCGGCCGGCCTGCGGAAGGAAGGAGGAGCCTGAGAGTCAGAGGACAGAGGCAGGGAGGCCTCAGTCTCCATTCCCACCCAAAACCGCAGGGGAGCCCCGGCACTGAGCACTGAGTGTGGGACGTGGATTCAAAGGCAGCGTTCATCCCGGGCAGGGGGGTGGAAGTGGAGGATCCCCAGGTCCTCAGTTTGCAAACTACTTGCAGAGCCGTGGGGTTCCACGTTTGAACTTCAGAGAGGCAGGGCAGGATGAGGGGCCCAGGACTCAGGAGCACCACTCTTAGCTGCTAAGATTTCGTTTGTTGAAAGGGCCCTGCTACTAAATACAAAGCAGGACAATGACTTTAAAAACACCACCCTTGGCTATTTAGGAGAGTTCTGGAAGGGAGCGGATGGGGTGAAGCAGAAACATTCGGTAAGACTGTCTTTGCCCATCATGGTGACTTCACTTCGAGAGGAGTTAGGAAATTGTGGGGGGTAAGAGTTTGGGGGAACCAGGGGGTTAGACCAGGGGAGTGCCTGGAAGAGAATGGGGAGCAGTAGGGAGTGGGGTGGACAGGGATTGAGCAGGGCACTTGGAGAGGAAGAGTGTGCCCTGAAAACAGGCCCCCGGCTGTGCTGGGAGCCCTCTCCAACCTGCTGGGCAGGCCTGCCCATTACTGGGCAAGCGCCAATTCACTGGCCACGAGGCCCCAGAGCACAACTGGGTGAGAAGGCAACTGGGCCTCATTTGTCCAGAGAAATTGGTCCTGAGAAGAAATCCAGACCTAAAATGCTATGGTTCCTAGGTCTAGGCTTCCTGTGTCCTCTGGTAAGATCAGATCTTGGCCAGGAGAGGGGGAAGGAAAAAGTAGGGGGCCGCCTGAGGCCTCCTGCCCCTCACAATGACAGGGGTGGCTGTTCAGAGAGACACCACAGCTTTCCCCCTTGTGCCGAGGGGAATGGTTTGAATGGCTCGTTCATCTTCCTAGTGTGTTTACATTCAAAAGTACTTTTTTTGTTTTTCACAGTTTCTAGGTCTTCTTTTGGTGAACATTTTAACTGTAGCCTCACAAGGCCCTCATTTCCCCCTTCCTCTTCAGGGCTTGTGTTCTTGTCACCACTGCCAACTTCTAGGGTCTCACAGAGAGCTCCTGGGGGTGTGGGTGAGAGGAAAGCAGGGAAGCTTGGGGACAGTCTGGGGTGGCTATGACAAGCATCCCAGAAAGGTGCCTTCTCGCTCTCCCATCCTCTCCAGTCCTCTCTCCTCCACTTTCCTCAGAACACAATATCCTTGTCACAAATATGCTGCTCATTTATGCTTGGTGCCTCAGTTTCCCGATTGGACCTTAAGAGCAGTGCTAGGCTTTCAGGAATGAACTTTTCTATATTATGGTGTACTTTTTCCTTCAAAACAGAGTACATGCCTGCATAGCATCTACAGCTGAGGTGTTTGCCCCGTCTTGCAAGATAATGTTTTTTGTCTTTTTGTTGTTGTTTTGTTTTGTTTTGCTTTTGCCCATCAAAGTGTCAAGAGCAATCCCAGGAGTATGGCAGCTGCCCTGTTCTAAGAAGTCACGATCAAGCACTCAAGCACGTGAGAGGCGGAGGAAGTCTAAGCAGTGAAATCAGGAACAAGGGGGGAGGGGTTAGAGGTGGATACTATTGTACCCTAGATATACTAACCATCTGAAAGGATGAAAGGATACGAGCCTTTGGAGGAGGTCTTGCCCAGAAGCCCTCAACTCAGCAAAGGTGACCAGTAAACCCTGCATTTGTTTTGTTCGGAGGCATCTATCTATGAATTAAGCTCCTAAAGACTGATCATCCTGGGGAGACTGAAAGCTGCCCAACAGAAGGGGGGAAGGGTTTGTGAGGAGCTCTACCTGTTCCTTCCCAGGTGGCTTCAGAGGGTTCATTTAATTGAATGGATTGAAATGCTTTGGATCTACTAACTCTTTCCTTGGTGGGTCAGGGCTGAGAAAAAGATAAGAGCAATGAAGGACTCCAGGGTGAGATATCAGGCTGGACAAGCTCAATCTGGCCCTTCAAGAGCTTCAGGGAAAGGACAAGGCTTGGGCATGCATAGAGGAAGGGGGCTCTGACTCGGGGCAAAGGAGCAGAGCTCAGAATTTCTGTACATTCAAATGTGAAATAAAGTACATGAAAATTAGAATCAAATGCATATGGGTCTTTTTTTTTTTTTTT
>JAQZBX010060214.1:0-17356 GCA_029593785.1 Cabassous unicinctus | reverse complement strand
TATAAAGCAGGAAGGACAAAAACAACATAAAGAGGGGGAAGAAACAGAGAGCTATGGGAGCAGAGAACATGTATGCTACAAAGCTAAGTTGGTCTCTTTTCACATTAGCAGGTTACAGATGTAGGTTGTATAATATAAACCCAGGGTAAACACAAAGAAAGTATTTTAAAAAGTATATAGAAACAGGAATTAGAAAGGGATCAGTCAGCACATCACCAAAGATCAACTATACAGAAAAGGAGGTTGCAATAAAGAAAAGGAGAGACAAAAAAAAGATACATGTAAAAAACAAAAGGTCAAAATGGCTGAAGTACTGCCTTTACAGTGATAACACTGAATGTTAATGAGTTAAACTCCCCAATAAAAAGACACAGGTTGGTAGAATGGATAAAAAATCATGATTCAACTATACGTTGTTTACAAGTGACTCACTTCAGACTCAAAGACACAAAGAGGTTGAAAGTGAAACGATGGAAAAAGATATTCCTAACAAAGAAATAGCTGGGGTAGCTCTACTAATATTGGACAAAATAGACTTTAAGTTAAAAGCTGTTATAAGAGACAAGAAAGACCTATATTTTAATAAAAGGGGCAATCCACCAAGAAGAAATAGCAATCATAAATATTTATGCACCTAACCACAGTGCCCCAAAATACATGAAGCAAACACAGGAAAAATGGAAGGGAGAAATAGATGCCTCTATGATAATAGTTGAAGACTTCAATATACCATGCTAATCAATAGCTAGAACATCTAGACAAAAGATCAATAAGGAAACAGAGAAAGTGAATAACATGATAAATCAACTAGACCTAACAGGCATATATAGAATGTTGCCCCCCAAAACAGCAGGATATACATTCTTTTCAAGTGCACATAGATCATTTTTCAGGATAGATCAGATGCAGGATCACAAAACAAGTCTCAAAACATCTTCTCTGACCATAATGGAATGAAGCTAGAAATCAATAACAGAGAACTGGACAGTCCCCAAATACATGGAAATAAATAATATTCTCTTAAACAATCAGTGGGTCAAGGAAGAAATTGCAAGGGAAAACAGTAAATATCTTGAGATGAATGAAAATGAGAACACAACAAAACTTATGGGATGCAGTGAAGGCAGTGCTGAAAGGGAAATTTATAGCCCTCAAATGCTTACATTAAAAAAGAAGAAAGAGCTCAAATCAAAGGCCTAACTGCACACCTGGAGGAACTAGAAAATGAAGACCAAACTAATCCCAAAGCAAGCAGAAGGAAAGAAATAACAAAGATTACAGCAGAAATAAATGAAATTGAGAAAAACACAATAGAGAGAATTAACAAAACCAAAAGTTGATTCTTTGAAAAGAGCAATAAAATTGACAAACCCTTTGCTAGACTGACAAAGAGACAAAGAGAGAAGACACAAATAAAATCAGAAATGAGAGGCGGAACATTAGTACTGACCCTACAAAAACAAAAAGGATCACACAAGAGGATACTATGAACAACTATATGTCAACAAATTAGACAACCTAGATGAAATGGACAAACTCCTGGAAACACATGAACAAACTACACTGACTACAAAAAACCGAAGACCTCAACAGATGAATTGCAAGTAATCCTATTACTGGAGTCCTTTATAAAAGAATGAAAATCCAAGAAAGAGAAAGACACAGAAGCAAGAAGCTAAAATCAACAAAACCCAGAAGAGAAGGGAAAGACAAGTAGATGCCATCATTTGCCTTGCCATGTGACACAGGAGCCAGGATCGCTGTCACCCAACCCCAGAATGCTGGTTCAAGATGAAAGCATCACCTTGATGATGCCCTTGATTTGGACATTTTACCAGCCTCAGAACCATGAGCAAATAAATTCCCATTGTTTAAGCTGAACCATTTCATGGTTTTTGCTTAAGCAGTCCAGGAAACTAAAACATCTTCCCAAAAGGTTTTCAATTTACTTTGCTCAGATCTATCAGAGGACTCACTATCTATGGCAGCTATAACCTTAAGAAATGTATTTCTTAAATAATAAGACTTGAAAGTCAAAATGATTTTTTGATCCCTGGGCTGCAGAATGGATGTTGTGTTAGCAGGCATGAAGCTGCTAGCTTCCAACTTTTCTTCTGCAGCTTCCTCGCCTCTCTCAGCCTTCATAGAATTGAAGAGAGTTAGGGCCTTGCTCTGAATTAGGCTTTGGCTTAAGGGAATTTCATGGCTGATTTGATCTATCCAGATCACTAAAACTTTCTCCATATCAGCAATAGGCTTCTTTGCTTTCTCATCATTTGTGTGTTCACTGAAATAGCACTTTTCATTTCCTTCAATAACTTTTCCTTTGCATTCACAACTTGGCTAACAGTTTGGCACAAGAGGCCTAGCTTTTGGTCTATCTCAGTTTGACATGCCTTACTCACTAAACTTAATCATTTCTAGATTTTGATTTAAGTGTGGTTCGTGGTGCCCCAAAACAATTACAATAGTAACAGCAAAGATCACGGATCACAGATCACCATAAGAGATATAATAATAATGAAAAAGTTCCAAATATTGCGAGAATTACCAAATTGTAACAGAGAGACACAAAGTGAACAAGTACTGTTGGAAAAATGGCAATATAGAGTTGCTCGATGCAGGGTTGCCACAAACCTTCAATTTGTATGAGACACAATATCTGTGAAGTGCAGTAAAGTGAAGCACAATAAAATAAGGTATGCCTGCACCTAACTGGAACAATTACCAACTAGATTTTACTTTGGACAAATCTCAGTTTCATCTGTGAAATAAGGATATGAGACTAGAAAATCTCAAAGGTCACCTTCAGCCAAATGACTCTATTACTTCAGTATTAACCAAGACATCCTCAAAAGCATGATCAACAGGGTATCCACTTTTTCTTGAAGTAACCACAATACAGTGAGATCATTTCAGAGTAAGACAAGCTCCTGAAGGTAAAATAAAAAAATCTAAGGGGGACTAGAAAGAAGAAAATGATATGCTAATGAAGAAGACTGAACCAAAAAAAGAGTAGTGCAGGTTTAACACACATTCTCTTTCAAAAAACCAAACATTCACTACTTACTCATTATCATATTTAACACGTTTAATAACGTAAGTCTTCTTATCAATTCTGTGTTTTGCTTTGAAAACTTGACCATATCCACCTGTGCCAATTGGTACTATTTCTGTAAAATCGTTGACAAGCCTTGAAAGAGAAATACCACTTGTTATTCTGAGGTCCAAATTCCCTCCCTGCTGCTCTCCCACTTTCCCTCTAATGTCAGTTGTGAAACGGACTATATAACAAACACGAGTCTCCCCTCCTGAATAAGATAAGGGAGGACTACTTCACAGAAACTCTTGACTCACGAAGGATAGAAGGCTCACCCCCTGTTCCCATGGAGATCCCAAAATAACAGATCATCCTGGGAATCACAGTCAGCTCCTGGCTGTACAAAAATGATGATAAAGAATCTTATTACAAGTATAAACCTTTAGAAAGAATCACCACGTTGTGTTCCACAGCCACCACCAAGCTGTTATAAATGAAAAGATGCGGTGAGCCTGCCCAGGTTTATAACTACCTGGTTTTCTCCTCTCCCTCCTGCAACACATTCCCTCATTAAGCCCTGCCAATTCTACTTCCAAAACATATCCCTGCCTTGTGTCCACTTTTCTCCACCTCCAACACCTTCACATCAGTCCAGGCTTCCATCAGGTTCCCACAGTCCCTTCCTAACTGAATATCCCATTTCCTCTCTCTACCCTGCTCCAATCTAAGGTCAACCAGGGTGAAAAAAAAACTTACTCTGATCATATCACTCCATTACTTAAAACCACCGATAGCATTCTTTTGCATTCAACAAAAAACATAGTAATAATTAGGTAATCTAAGCACCTTTAAAATATATATATATATAAAATAACATTTATGTAAGAAAATACACATATATGCATATATATTTGTATATCATTTTACAAATATTGGTATGTACTGTGAAAAATCTTGATTTTTATGAACAATAAAAAAAAATACAGTAGAAAAAAAATAAAATTAAATTTAAAAAAATTAAAAAAATTAAAAAAACACATAAAACCCTTAAATGGGCTGCAAGGTGCCACCTGACTTGGTACCTACCTCCCTCTCCGGCCTCATCCCATGGCACTGAGTCCTGGCGATGGTGCTCCACAGGCCTTCTCTCTGCCTCTTGAACACTCACATCACCTTTTCCACCGTAACCTTCCCACATGCTCTTCCTTTTGCCAAGCTCAGAACCTCCCCACCTCCCTGCACTAACTCATCCTTCAGGTTTCTCCACAAATGCCACCAAGAAAAGCCTTGCCTCACCCCTCACTCTAAATCCAGGGGTCCTGTTTTAGTTTCTCACCATACCATCACTTTTCCTTCAGAGCTCTCACCACAATTTGTAATTACAGACTTATTCATGTAATTGTTTCTTTAAAGCTGGCCATACCCACAAAACTCTATGAGTGCAGAAACCATTTCTATTTGTTCCTACTCTAATTCCATTGCGCAGCACCAGGCACATATTAGGTGCTTAATAAATATTTCTTGATTCATATTGTTTTTATAAATTGTATTCAATATCCCCCTGAAGCATCTAGGCCTTCTTTGTTTAGATATTTCATTTAAATTCAAACACACAATCTACAGAAGACGAATCCTTTTTCACATGAAATCTTGTATTGAGCTGGAAAATGGAAAGCAGATTCAAGTGGATCTATTCTGATTCCTACAGAAGTACAGGGTCCAGAGCCCTGGCCCCTCAGCCTCCCTCTCATTCTTTGAGGTGGCCTACCACACGTCTTTTTCTAAAATCCCTGCTTTTCAGGGGTATTTACTTTCAGAATTAGAAGCTTCCATAGATCTCAGTGAAACCCATATAAGCTTCATATAGGATATAAATTTAACTACTTCCCATTTGGATTTATCTAAGCTTCATCTCTCCAAGACAGTATGATCCTTCCTGGGCCCAAATGTGCTAAAACAAACTGTTCATGTGGAAATATAACTTAATCTTCCTGATGTATCCTTAAGAAACTTTTGTTGAATGAACAAACATATCTTTAGACAAATTCTATCTTACAGTTCCCTCTTACCTGTGGTCCATAGTATACTTGTTTGCTTCTGTCTCAGGATAATAAAATCTGGGTGCCAAACTTCTAAAAATTAAGAGAAAAATGTAAAACAAATAAAACTGATATCAAATACAATATGTTTAGTATTGATTTTATGCTGTGCAATAGGCTTTTTATATTTCGAGTCAATTAGAATAGCAGCGTAGCAAGTATTAAATTATTTTTTTCTTTATAAAACTTTATACTTAAAATTTTCCTCTGACCTGTAATCATTTTTTCCAAAATTAAGATTCTAATTAAATCAAGTTAAAAATGTTCATTGTAGAAAAGTCAACAAGAGTTTTAACAAAACCAAAAGACACCTTTTATACAATATATGTATATATTAGCAGCAAACTACTTCTGAGATTTTCTTTTCTGTTCTTTTAGTTACTTATTTTAAAGAAAGCATAAATAATGTATATTAGTATGAATGCCAGTGAATCTACTCTTCATTCTTTATTCTGGGATTTGGGCTTTCTAGAACAAGATACTTTATGATTCTCATGAATGAATATTAAGAACAAATTAAGTTTTGACTAAAAGTAGTGAAACAAAATGGTTGATAGATTCTAACTACTTCATAGTCACACATCATCTTTGAAAATAACAAATGAGCACCATCATATAAACAGGTACTGTGTGTATGTGTGTGTGTGTGTGTGTGTGTGTGTGTGTAAAGACAATTTTTAAGTTTAGTAATAGCAGCCAACTAGACCACCTACATTTGACTATTTTTCTAAAAATCTGGTTACAGCAAAAGAGTGGGTGTAGCTCAGTGGTTGAGTGCCTGCTTTGCATGTACAAGGTCCCAGGTTCAATCCCCGGTACCTCCTAAAATAAATAAATATATATGTATGGAAGTGGGTGTAGTTCCATGGTTGAGTGCCTGCTTCCAATATATAAGGTCCTGGGTTCAATTCCTGGTACCTCCTAAAAATTTTTTTTCTTCTGTGTGTGACATACAAAATTTTAATCAAATCAGATGAGCAATCTGTATTGCTTATCCATTTTTAAAATCAATAATTCTGAATATAACCTGACAAACTGCATGTATATATATTATATATATATATAATATATACACATACATATGCATATTTAGCTTTGAATGAATTTCTAAACTGAGAAATGAAGCCAAACCTCTCAAATATATGTAAGTATTATACCACCAACTGAAAATTTCTAATAAATGTTTTATTTTAGCTAATCAGAAATACTGGATATTGAAAAATTCTGAGGTCGGAGACCTGGCATCAAGCTTACTATATTACAAATTAGTCAAATGAACAAGATTGAAATTACTAACTTCCCACCAAAGAAATAAATTTTTCTCTTGATATTTCCTACTAATACCAAAAAGAAAACATCTTTACAATGAGCTTTCACTTTTTAAAGAGTTAAATTTATTTAAGAAATTTCACTGGTCTTCAAAAATACTTAAAGTTATATAAATACAATTTCCTTAAAGCTGAATTTTTCAACTAGAATGTATTTTATAAAAAAGTTTTCTTTGGATTGTTCCATTTAACACTTCAAGTTTCCACTCTGCAACTCTGATAACTGGATCAGATTTGTTAAGTTTACATCAATCACATCTTTCAGAATATGCTACTGTGTTACCTGTGTACAATAAAGTAAATGTGAGAAACTGTACCAAATTTCAAAAGCAACACAATAAAGAAAATTTCAAGAATATGTAACATAAAAAAGGTAAGGTACAACAGGGATTCCTTTTTCACCATTACATTGGTGAAAAAGAATCCTTTTTATACTTTTAAAGCTAATGTTATTTTTTTAAAAAAGCTAATGTTATAACTTTCATTTTTTAATTTATCAAGAAAATGAAGTTGATAGGTGGCCCACCTTTTATTTTTCAATTAAAAACTAAAAGAATAGACGGAATTACTTTTATTAATATACACATCAAGTTATTGAAATGATGACCTCATGTAGTTCTCCCCTTAAAGATGACACTTGCAGGTACAAAGATGCAGAAGTGTCGACAGCCTTCACATGTTTGCTTGGAAAGATTCTTCAACAACAGTTTGATATTGGCTTTCCTCATCTAGTTGAAGATTCACAAATTCTCCACAGTCAAACTAATATCTTTGATTTAGATGACTAACGAAATTTCTAGTAATCTGGCTAGGATCTCCCCAGGGAAGAAGCACACAAATGGGACATGTCACAGGAGCTATCTGAAATAAGTGATTGTTGTTACAGTGATCCAGTAAACGCTGTCTGGTAAAATTTGATGCTTGACACAAGGGGCACTTAAAGGTGGGATTCTCTTGCTAAGCTTCTGTATTATCAGATGTGGATGTTTCACTCCTATTACTGTTCCTTCCGGAATCCTGAGAGATCTGAAATTTTGGAATGATAGAAGAAACACCACATTCATCCTGATACTTCTTACAAGATTTGTAATGATGTCTCTTACGAGAGAGTTTAATCTGTTTTGCATGGCATCTGCAGCTACCAGAAAACTTCCTCATGATATATTCAAGGTCTAAGGCCCATTCAGGGCATGCTTTCTCTCTTCTAGTCACATTTCCACAACAGAGGGGACAATGTATTCTGCTTTCTCTCACTGCAGTCAGGAAACATTTTCTACAGAAAACATGCTGACAGGTCACGGCCCACACAGGCATTCTGAACACCTCCTGACAGGACAGTAGAAATGGTCTTCGGTGTAGGACGTGGCTGCAGAGAGCTCCTCAGCCACGGCGAGGGTGGGTGAGGAATCAAGGCGATGGCGGCCAGTAATAATTTTTTATTCCTTCCCTGGTTGTTTTTTCTCACCTTAACTCATTCCCTGTTGGTATGCCACTAGCCTCTCCTTTTCTCCCTCCAGACTCAAAACCTCAGGAAGGACATCTCCTTATACCCTCATTCTAGTCGTTTTTCTCTGTACTTTATTTCTTACTGCTCATAGACCATTTACAATTGCAAGTTCAATCACCACCTAAAACTAAAACATATCCAGATTGGTATCTTCCCTCTAGGCCTCAAGTTCTCAACTTCCTGAACACGATCCTTTCTGCTTCCCGTCCAAAATGGAAGAAATCTTCAAATCCTCTCTTTGATCTCTTCTTTACCTTCTTGCCCAATTCCCATAACTCTGTTCCCTAAGCCATGTCTACCCTTTGCTCATCTCTCCTCTCTGCCACAATCACCAAGGCCAAGGGCCTGACCATCTGACATGCAGACTCTCTTTTCTCCATCCACAAAACACATCAGGAATCATCTTTCTTCAACGCCTCTATCTACTACCCAGAATACATTAGTGGCTCAGAATGGCTCCTCCTGCCATCTTGCCTTCATTTCTGACTCTATTTACAGCTTTGCTTTTCTAGTCAGCTAAAAAAAACAATTAACATAACATTTGGCCTTTTTTTCTCTACCCAAGTTAATACGCTATTTTGACCCTACCTACTTGTCTGCAAAATAATGCACTTCTCTTGAAAACCCCACTTCCTCTGTGGCCCTTCACCACTCTAGGGAGACCCATACAGTACACTGTGGCTACAGTGCAGTGGATACATGTGTTCAAAGATGTCTCCACATATTTAAAATTGTTTGTGGATCCCAAGCTTTTTGTGAGTCTTCACCAAGATTTCTTCTGAAATTCCACTCAAAGAAGGGTGTACGATACTCTACAAATACTGAAGACTTAAGAAATAAGGTTGACAGATTGAGTGAGATAAAACTTGACTTCAAAATGTTTGATGCATAATGACACTCACCTCTTTACTTTGTGATTATTTGAGAGATCCTTCTGTAACAAAAGAAAATGGAGGACAGAGTCAGGTGATTAAACCAACTGTCAACTTGCTAAGGAAGTTTCCTTCCTCCTAACTGGTTCTGGTTCTGTGACCACATTTCTTTGTCTATCAAAGTAACAGGCTCATCAATTTTTGTACTCTTAACAAGAGTTAATATTAATGTAGGGAGTGTATGGAAAAAATATACCAAAGTGTATGCTATGGACCATAGTTATTGGTAATAGTCTGATCATGTTCTTTCATAATATGTAAAAAATATTCCACAACAATGTAAGGTTTTGGTGGAAGGGTGATGCATGGGAATTCTGCACATTTTGCATGACTGTTTTGTAAGTTCTCTAATTTAAAAAATGGAGAAAAAGAGTTAATGTTAATGGACAGGAGGCTTTTTCTAATTTTTTCCTATAACAAATGATGTTGCAAAGAACATTATTATACATGTTTTGCTGTGCACACATGTGAGTGTTTCTCTAGGATACAGCCCTAGGAATGGAATTGCTTGGCCATACAGCATGCTCGCACACCCTCAACTTTACTACATAATGCCAAAATGGTTGTACCAGTTTATACTTCTACCAGCTGGATATGAGAATTATAACTGAAAGATAGCAACACCTGGTATTTCAAGACTTAAATTTTTGCCTATCTGATGAGTTTGAAATGGTATCTAATTGTTGTTTTGATTTTAATTTTTCTGGTTGCTACTGAAGTAAAGCATCTTTTCTTATGTTTGTTGCCCATTTGGGTATCTATCTCTTCTCTGAATTGCCTGTTTAGATGTTCTGCACATTTCTCTACTGAATCCGTCTTTTTTCTTATTGAAAGTTGTAGTTCTTTATAAACAGGATACTTTTGTAACAGTAATCATGACAAAAATTATGATTTTTAAATTTTGTTTTTCTTTTAAGTTTAGTTCTGATTTTTTTTAAAAACAGAAGCAGAGCTATATGAGTGAATTTTAAATATTGTCAGGTTGGTGGAAGAATAAAGCAAGATCATAGGAATATATGAAAATATGAGAGAGAGAAAGATGGGAGGAAGGTGTAGAAGGGTTTGCATGTAAAGAGTGGGGATTAATAAAGAAGGGAGAGAAGATTAAAAGTCTGCTAAAAATTATTATTTAGTAGGGTTATGACATAAAAATATTAAAATTATGTTTGGGTACTGAGGTCATTTTTACAGGAGGAAATGCAAGGGCAAATAAGATTAAATAGGAAGCTTAGAGACCGATATTATACCGTAGAAGGTGAAGAATAAATTTTTGAATTGTCAATGTTATACTTTCTTTCTGACGCATTTTCTGTGAAGTCATTTTCAGGTGATGATTCAGAAGCACTAGGAGAAAAGTAAAAAAAACTATTAGTTTATGAATTCTATCCAGTTTTTGTGGAAAAATCATTAATTTCTTTCTCTAAAGTTTTCATTAAACATTAAACATATTCATAAAAGTGGTTATTTCAGGCAGCAATTTGAATTTATTAAATATCACAGAATTTGTCCACACTTACTTTGTGCATCTTCCCGAAAAAATGCCTCTGAGATTACTGGACACAGGAGTGAAAGAATCAGAGGATACTGGGCCAGCTTTCTGTAGGGAAGAGAGGCCCTTGAAAGGTTTAAATGGAATTAAATTACTTCTCCACAGTAGTTAGTCTCTATGTATGACCACATTTATTTCCCTAAATTTACCAAATTTACAACTATGAACAATTATAAGATTAATTCATTTCTTATGGATGTTTGATCTGGATTTAAGTAACAAGCCTGAATTACATCAGGCCTTTTATCCATCCCTCTGAAGACCCATGGCTCACAGTTCACTGGTAGGACAGAATGGAGGAATCATTTCAGCCTGTGATCGGCTGTCTTGGCATCATGTAAACACAGTATAACCCCAAATAAACTTCAGAAGGAATTTTAAAATATGCAAATCAAGTCCAAAGGCAATACATACCATGAAGGTTTTTTCTGAATTTATCTGCTCATATGCAAGTTTAGCCGCCAACTGTTTTGCTTCCTGTTTAGTAGAACCTGTGGCAATGCCAAAACAGTTCTGCCCAACTTTGCATTTACAATGAAATCTAGGAGAAATGATGGAAAGTATTTATCCAAATATCAAAAATAGAGTAAATCTAAGTAATGATATGGAAAAAAATGACATATTAACAAAGGCCTTAAGATAACGTTAGTTTAGTAGATAGATGTATAGTCCTTGTCATGTAATTTAAACCTTCAGTAAGATGGCTGACCAATTTGCCTGAATAACCAGGATTGGCTGACTTCCCACCTTGTATTTTCCAGACAATTTCTAACTCTCTGGTGCTTCATTGAAAGGTCTGGCACAAAGGCACAAAGTGGTGGTTTTTGAATTCTCCAAATGTCAAATAATACAGGGGATGGGAAAGGAGGAGAAATAGCCTCGTGAATATTTAAGTGATGCTCAAATAAGACAGCAAAAGCCAGTAGAAAAAGTGAACTTCACAGAAGCTACAAGGTCACAGTTCTACAGGCCTTTGTAGGGGGCAGGCAAAGCATGGATTCTGCCGTCCCTTCAGAATTTTTGACTGCCTGCTTAAGTGCACACAAACCTAAGGAAACCCCCACCGTGCGGAGTCCACACACTCCTCGGTCACTCTGAATGCACTTAATCCTTTCCACTCATCACATCCCTCAAACCCTGGTCTCCTTCCTCACAGTCTAGGGTCCTAAAACCCATTCCTATGCGAATATTCTCGCCGCCCTGATTTTGTGATAATCAGGGTAGGCTAAACATTCGCTATATTAGAAACCACGCATGTGTCCCCAGACCTAGTTTTTCTCCCTACGTCTGGTTTTTCGAATGCTGGTGATAAACCAAGCCTGATTTATTATATGACCATCATGTATGGGAAATGACTGTAACTCTAGGTATCTTTGGTCAACCTTAAGAGAGATAGTAGGGGGATAGATGTGGCTCAAATGGTTGGGCGTCTGTGTCCCATATGGAGGGACCTGAGTTCGATCCCCGGGACCTCCCAGTAAAAATTTAAAAAAGAAAAAATAGAAGGCCCACGCGCCACCAGGCCTAGCGAGCGGGTGAGGCCCCAGGCCCCGCAAGTGGGTGCACCGCCAGGCCCAGGGAGCAGGTGAGCCCCCCAAGCCCTGCCAGGCCCCGCGCAGTCAGCAAGATGATGACATAACAGGAGAGTGACACAAGGGAGACGCACCAAAAATCCAGGAACTAAGGTGGTGCAGGCGGTAGGATGCCTCCCTCCCACATCGGAGGTTCCGAGGATTGAATCCCAGTGAAGACAGGAGGAGAAGGATGAGAAGAGAGGGCAGGAAATGGACACGGAGAGTTGCCCAGTGAATGGACACAGAAACAGCAAAAATGGTGGGGGGGCAGGCGTAAAAATGGATAAAAGTAAATAAATAAATAAATCCTTTAAAAAAAAAACAAAAAAAAACATTCCTTCTAATACATGGTATTTGTCTGGAGAGTGATACCTTCTGATCAAATATGAAGGCAAACACCTCCCTAATCTGACAATGGCAGCAAAAGAGTCATTCCACATGTGTGGCAGAGCGGTTTCCACACCGCCAACCATGAGCTCAGGGATGGGAAGTTCACCACATCCCTGGATCAGTGGCACCCATATTCTCTTAAGTCTCCTGCAGACCAAACCATACAGATATACCCCAGAAAGAAGGGATAACCTGGATTTGATCAATTATGGTGTGTGGGCTCCAAGGCCTTAGTAATTAAACATTTTAATATTTTTATTACAAAGATGTCCAATTGCTTAAACCTTCCATGTAAAATGCATAAAAAAGGACAAAAATTTTCTGGAAAATCGACATGAAAATAAGCCTGCTTTATTACTTAGATACAAGGGAATAGAAGGAAAAGCCAAAGAACATCTCACCTTTTGAGCCCAGGCTCCCTTGATTCATATTCATAATTTACAGGTAGGTTTTCCTTCTGGGCAAACCTATTAATTTGGCCTATGTAATTCCCAATGGATAACCCTTCTGAAGTGTCTGTTGTTGGCAGTGATAAAGAACTAATCTCCTACAAAGAAAAAAATCTTGTTTAATATAAGGGACAACAAAGATATAACTCTTTATTTTATTTTACTCTGTTTTCCTAATAAAATTACTAAATGAGCAATCTGAAAGACAATTTAGATTTTATTTACCTACTACATACCTAGAGTAAAAGTGTAAGTATATGCCTCCTTCCACCAGGAAAAAAAATCCACTCAGAAAAATTTTAACAATAGGAAAGAAACAGCCCATTTTTCTTTTATAGTTTCATAAAAAAACAAAATAGTCCATTTTCTTGATTTCCCATGCAAAATACCAAAAGGCTTTTTAGCTTGCAATTTCCTCTCCAAAGACCTATTACATTTTTCCATTCAGTTTTCTATCCTATATACTTCTGTTGGCTTATTACTCTTTCTAAATCTCAAACACAGAGTAAGAGACATTAAAATAAAGCTACACCCTGGATCACGACTTAATGAAAAAGCTGAATATAACAGCATCATTCCTGGTGTTGTCATCTGTGTGTTTGTTTTTCAATCTAACAAAATCTTTCTGAAATTTATCTATTTTATTAAGCTTATCAAAGAACTAGATTTGGTTTTATTGGTTTTCTTATTTCTTTGTTTTCTTTTACATTAATTTCTGGCCTTATTTTTACTATTTTCTTTTTTATGCTTTTTGGGGGAAGAGTAATCTATTGTTCTTTTCCTAACTCCTTGGCCCAGTTTTATAGCTCATTAATAACATATGAGTTTGGGATTTTGCTTGATTTTTTTTTTTTTTTTTTAATGTTGGTTAGAAGGAGTATGTCTTCAAGTAAGATTTTTTTTCAGGACAGTATCTTGAAAGCTAGATTTTCCCAAAATTTTTAATGTCTGCAAATGATCCTCTACTGTCCCATGTAAATGACTTCATGCCTCATTTTCCAGCCATCGTTCCACCCTCTCCTAGTTTTCAGTGTTGCTGTGGCCAACCCAAAACTCTTTTTCAGTTTTACATTTCATATAATTTCCTTTTCCTGCCTAGATGCTTCTTGGATTCCTTCTTCATCCCTGGAGCTCAGTACTTCCACAAGGATCAATCTTGTTCTTGTTGGGTCTGTATTTTCCCATATCTGATGAGACATTTTAATCTACAGTCAGCACTTCCTTCATTTCAGAAATTCTGCTGAAATGCCCCGAGATTTTTTTTTCTTTACTATTCACTCTGTTCTCTTCTTCAGGAACACATTGTATAGATCTTTCTTCTTACATTCACTTTCAGCTCTTTGTTTTTTCCCACAGTGCTCCCTCAATTAGGGGGAGGGGACTCCTGCCAAAACCTGTCAGCTCATTTTTCACTGTTTCCTTTCCATATTTGTTCAGCTTTAGAATATTTCACTGCTGCTGGCACCCTAAGCAGGCATTATCCAGCTTTGCCCACTATTTCCTAGGTATTCCTCTTAGTTGGAGTTCTACAGATAGAGACAGGGAAAAAGTTGAACTAAACTCCTGAATACAAAGGAACCTGCAAATGGCTTTACCTTGTATGTGGGCATTTTCCCATAAGAGAAAAAAAAAAAGAAAAAACGAAAAAAATATATATATATTTGCAAGTTCTCTTTTACTGGAAAAGAAAACGGTAATTGCTCACCTTGTTTTCTTTATTTTCTTTATTTTCTTTATTAAGTATATCAAAAGCTACTTTGGCTGCAGCATTTTTTGCTTCCTTCTTTGATCTACCTTCTGCTGCTGGAAATTCTTGCTCCTCTATTATAACTTGAAATGTAAACCTGATTACAAAGAAAATAGTCACAAAATATTATAGCACTGATGCATTATCGAAGGACATGCTCTCCGAGCACCATTGCTTCCTGTGACTGACTAACTTTGAAGCTTTGAACCTATGTTCAGTATAGAATTTAAGCAGTCACACCCAAACAGCAAAACCGCACATCTTCTTGAAGCATGGAAAAACTTCTGTCATCTTTTTTCTCTGGAATCATCTGGAGTTACCACTTTATGCCCCGGAATTCTCACAGAACTCTTTGGCAACTTCGCTACAGGGCTCAAGTATTGACTTTTAAATTGTGCCAGAATTGTCCTTCCCCCAAGCTGCATTTTATAGCACCACATCCTTTTTTATAGCAACTTACCTTAAGTCATGTGGCAGTCCTGTCTTAGACAATTCGCGATAACTAAGTTTTACATTATGTTTCTGACGATATTTATTAAGCTCTTCTATGAAGAAACCTGGTGAAAGACCATTGGCCATTTCTGCTTCCGAAAACCTACAATAGAAGAGGTGTTTGAAAGAAGTGACACTCACAGAACATATTTAATCTGATTCTCCCAATCCAGTTTAGGAGACACAACAAGGCGGGGAGAATCTTTAGATGACTTAGCTCAGCCTACATTAATTCACGGAAAACAATCTTATAAAAACTTTCTTTCTCTCCCGTGGACTGTAAAACCGAGTTAATTTCTCCACAATCTCCTACTTTCAAAATTCAACTAGCCAAAGAACAAAGGGGCCTCTTCTTTGAACTCTGCTCTCTGCTTCAACTGAGCGTCAAGTGCAAGCCCATCCATCCACTTGTGTGAGAAGGTTGAAAAGCTTCAGAAATAGAATTAGAGTTTCTTATTCTGAGAAGAAAAGGCTTTAAAGTCTATACGATAAGGGAAGTTTAGACAATCATGAAGGATTTAGCTGTATGGAAATAGATTCCCCACGAAATCCCAAACATCCCCCCTTGAAATGTGCAGAAGTAAATTTTGGGACAATTCACCCAAGAGATTAGTATAGACCCACATGTACGGGTCCCACTGGACCAAGACCGTAGCAAGGATTTAAATTATAAACATAATTTAAAAGATCTAGAGAACTTTACAGGATACAGAGAAGCCTGTTACAGATGACTGGCATGCACCAGCCCAGGACTCTTAGACTCTTCTCCAAGCAACGTCAGTTGGAAATGAGCCTGGATGTTGTACTCCCTCCTGGATCTGGCTGCCTTGGGACTGGGGCCTGCTTTGCTGGTACCATGAACTGGAGGCTTCCATCTCCAAATACCTGACCACTGGGAATGAAAGCAGTTCTTTTCTTGCTTCTGCATTTCTTCTCCCCTCCCCCTGCAAGTATCTGCTATAGTTCAACGCTGACTCACTTCAATCCACCCTGGACTCCCCTGAGAACACTTACTCCTGCAGGATGCCCTTTACAGAGGATTAGTATGAGAGAGACCCCAGCCAGGGCTCCTTGGTGGAAGAATGCTTCTGCCCACAAGGGCACCTTTTTGTACTTTACACGTGGCACAGAAAGGACCAATGGTGGCCCCATTCACGTATTCATCTCTCAGCAACTTCTCTTCACAGATGATTTCTGCATGAAGCAGCTGATCTAAAAATTAACCACACTTGAGTTCCTGTGACCCCAGCCAAACTGATTCTCAGCTCAAAGTGATTTATCAAATGGGAGTAGAGGGGGAAAGACATGCCATTTACTCTTTAATCTCCCCAAATTCATCCTTAGACCCCTTGGTTACTTTTGGGACTCTGCCTTCTATTCTTGTCATCAAAAACTTAAAGATTAAGATTCCTAAACTACTTGAAGATGGCCCCCAGAATATTAACTTGCCTCTAATTCTTTTCCACACATGCAGGCAATGAAATCTCAAAGCAGAGGGAGAGAAAGGCTTCTGGAAATGCATGCTTCAGATGCCTTCCCCAGAGGCCTGCTTGTCCGTGTTCCCTGCCTCCATCAAAGACGTCGTCTCAGCCCGGAAGAAACCTGTGCATCCTCTGCTTCTCTCCAACCCTTTCCCCAACACAACAAGTCAATTCTACCTCCAAACTTCTTTTTAAAACATCCCCTCTTCTCTCTGCCACCTCTGTCAAGAGTCACATCAACCCCCACTAGCCTTCCCTAAGGTTTCCATGTCAGCGTGCTCTGACCCCATTGCCAACCCCACTACAACAATCTGGTAAACTCACTCTCACACCTTCCTGGATGACTTTTAAACCTCCATGCTTCTCCCACCTTCCATCTACCACCCAACTGATAACCTGGCTTCCTACCTCACAGATAAAATAGATGCATCAGTTTTCCCCATCTAATTACAATCTGCCACACAAGGGCAAGGTGACTGCAGCATAAATGGCATAACCTGGAGTCAGGATGCAAAGTATACCTGCACCTGCTCACACCCCCTCCTTGTTCAGTCCTGTTAGAATGCTCATGTTCCCTCACTGCCCCTCCACCTGGGCTTTGAATCCCATCCTGTAGTGGCTTGAAGCTGTGTATCCCAGAAAAATATGTTCTTAAATTTAATCCATCCTGGTGGTGTGGACCCATTGCAAATAAGACCTCTTCAAGATGTTACTTCAATTAAGGTGTGGCCCAAATGAATCAGGTTGGACTTTAATCTGGATTACTGG
>JAQZBX010060213.1:0-17357 GCA_029593785.1 Cabassous unicinctus | reverse complement strand
TTTAATTTCATTTATTGCACTTTCATTCCAATAAGATCTGCTATTTTTCTATGTATGCTTTCAAATTCTTCTTTGTGCTCATTCAATGTCTTCTTAATATCCTTAATCTCTTTAGCTACCTCATGGAATTTATTAAGATTTGTTTAAACATCTATGATTAGTTGTCTCAACTCCTTTATGTCATCTGGAGGCTTATCTTTCTCCTTTAACTGGCCCATAGATTCCACTTTCTTGGTATGTATTGTAATTTTTTATTGGTGTCTTGGCATATGTCTTACTAGATGTATTTATTATGGGTGCTCTTTCTCTCTTTAGTTTATCACTTTCTTGCCCTTTCTCCCTTGCTGTGTGTATTAGGAGCCAAGGATGTACTTGGTGCTATAGTTTGTGGAGGCTCAAGCTACCCGCATTGCCCCAGGGACCAATGAAGCTCCTCCCACCTTTCTTCTTTTCCAGCGCTAGGGACAGAGCCTCAGCTGTGTGTAACAAACCAAGTCATGCAGGCCTAGACTATGGTTGCCCAGAGAGACTCATGATGCTTCATGCCCCTTCCTCCTCTGCTGGGGCAGGATTGGAGCTCTAGGTGTGGGAAGCAATCTATTCTGTGCTGGTCCAAAATGACCACAGATGCTGTGGTAGACTTCTGACTATTCAGCCTATGCCAGTCCAATATACCTGCTGTTACCTGGCAAAGCTGCTGCAGGTCCCACCATCTTCCTCCCTGTCAGAGGTGCAGCTGAAGCCTAGGGCTGCAGTACCATCTGATTGGAAAAAAGTCACTCCTCACCATCACTGTGATTTTTAATCAGCCTGGCTTCCCTTCATGCTGGAGGCAGAGTCAAAATGGTGGCTACTGACCTCTTTCCAACTTGGAAAGGTTTAAACTTTAGCTTTTCTTAGAGTTTTACTTTAACCAGCGAATTCAATAATCAGTAGCTGAAGTCCATGGCCAACCATCACTTTCTCCCCTGTTTTTGGTAAATGGAACTTCCAATTACAGCCATGGAATAGCTCCTGAGTTGGCTTGCACTGCCAGAGTAAGATGATCACTGGCCTCTGTGGGATAGCTTGTATTATCCCAGAGAGGCTGTTGCCAGCTTCTGCACTGCTGAAGGTGGAACTGGGGTTTATGCAAGAACTGTGATACAATCTGGATGGAAAGAAGCCTACCCCTACCAGCATTGTAATTTTCAGTCCTCTCCACTTCCCCTCATGCCAGGGGTGGAGTTAAAATGGTGGTTACTGGGCTCTTTCCTAATTGGACAGGTTCAAACTTTAGCTGTTCTTAGGATTATACTTTAGCCTGCCAAATTTATTAATCAGTAGCTGAGATTGGTGTCCAACCACTTATTCCTTCCCTGTTTATGGGGAATGGAGCTTCCAATTACAGCCATGGAATGTCTCTTGAGGCAGCTTGTACCACCAGTGATGAAGGCACACCAGACACTGCAACACGGAGTGCTCTACTCATCAATATTTTCTACAGATGGGCAGAGACTGCCTCCTTCCATTCTTTCAAGAATGTTGCAGGATGCTCTTCTGGTCTCCTGGAGTCCCCCAAACAGGTGCTTTAGATAGCTGTGGGTGATTACTAACTGCCCTGCAGCACTAGCTGACTCTAGGACCTCCTTACTCTGCTGCCATCTTTATGGTTGAAAGGTATCTTTTTATTTCAAACTTTCACAAAAAATTTGTGCTTTCACCTGGTAAGAAGTGAAGTACTAAAAATAGTTAAGTTTATTTGATATGTCTAAACATGAAAATTGTTTAGAAAATGTATAAAATTTAAGAGAAGGACCTCAGTGTCATAAGACTCTCATGTGCATTGAAACCAGACTCCCAGTGCTGTGCATGGTATCTCTCCATTTGAGTTACTGGCTAGATCAGTCACTACAAGCCCCAAAATAATAAAGGCATTTGCCACATGTCCTGTTCATGCTGCTGAAGTAAGTGGGAATATGTTGCTGCATTGGATTCCTGCAGCTCTGTCAGCCAGCGATGGCTTGACATTGCTAGATCTACAATGGACATTGCCTCCACAGTAGCTCTGTTTCATAGTGCCCGGGGGTGATATGCATCAAGGTTTTGGATCAATGGAGCCAACCTTCCTGTTAGCTCCAGGACCAGTGGTGCTGCCGTTTGCTGGCATGTGTAGGATATACCAAGTTGAGCAATAAATAGTACAGTAATATGAGTAGAACCTAAACAGACAAAATTGACATTATGGCCTTCTCCCATGGAGACACAACATTTATGTTATTGTAAACCTGGAGCTTAGATATATTAACTGCAGCTCAAAGAGAAACTTGTGCATTGATTAGTATTAAGTGCTGTACCTACATATATGATGAATATGATAATATCTCCTCTATGCGGGATCATATGCAAAGAGATATTGAACATGTTAAAAGTCTTGGCAAACTTGATTCATTTTCTAAGTTGTTAATGAAATTTTCTATGAGATAAGTGAATGGTTTTCTTAAGTACTGCTTTTATTTTGCTTGCCATATGCTTGTCTTTTTGCCTATTTTGTCTTTGTGAGTTTATGTCTAGGGCATCCTCCAAAATGATATGAAACATTTCTTCATACTTGATCAGCCAGAAGTAATTACAGAAAGTGAGACCTTTGTCCATTTTCCTTATATGAGGAATGCTCATGTAACATATTTTCTTCAGAGTAAGAAGAGTATAAACTCAAAGGGGGATTCGGTAGTGGAAAATGTAACTACTGGAAAGTTCTTCTCTTAAGCAACTCTGAAAATTCTAATACACTAATTGACCTAGCTTTCTACTAATTTAATTTTAGAAGTTTACTGTTTGCTCTTAGTTCCCTGAAGGATATTAACCAGACCTTCTCAATTTTGCTTGGAGGAGTAAGATAATGTCTCAAGGCAAAACAAGACAGAATGGTGTCAGGAGTAACCAGTATATCTATGACTTTTCTCAGAGAAAAAGCTTGATGTCCCTGAGTGTTCACCTGAGAAAGGAGTCAGGAAGACCTTGCTGAACTGTGGTTAATTAGCTGCTTTAAGCAAGGACAAATTTGAGGTGCTTGAGACAATGCAGGACTAAGAAATTGTGTGTACCCTCCTCACAAGACCCTTGACATCATTTGTTTTTCTTCTCCCTTACACCTGTCCTTTGCCAATAAAATAGGATGGCTGGATTTTGACAGTTTCTATGAAAAAGGAAAAATTAAAGAAATTCCATATTATAAATATGGTAATAAACTGCTTGTGTTATTTTTAAAGAGAGGAGAGTAAAATGAAATTCAAAAGCAATATCCAAGAAAACATGGACACAACACCTGCAATGGATATATATTTAGGTAATCTAAGCACCTTTAAAAAAAAAAAATATATATATATATATATAACAAATAACATTTATGTAAACAAATGCACATATATGCATATGTATTTATATATCATTTTACAAATATCGGTATGTATTGTGAAAAATTTGATTTTTACCCACAATAAAAAAAATAAAAAATTAAATAAAAAAGAAAAAGAAAACATGGACACAATGCATTCTGGAGAGAAAGTCAGTAAAAGGTTGTCTGGACTGATTCCAAGTTACTATGTGTTTTTGGTTTATCTCCTTGCAATCCACTTAACAGCAGAGCAGCTGAAGAAAGAATCACAATTGTGTAGCTTTAACTGTGTGTTTTTAGTAAGAGAGAATTGATCTCATCTAAATCATAAATTTTAATGATTCAAATCACGTGTATTTTAGATGCTATTATTATCATTATTTTCTAAAATTATGACAATTTGAGTGATATTCTCTGGATGGAGATAAGATTCCATTGGCAAAACTCTATATTTTAGTCATTGCATGCACCTCTCCAGTTCTTGTCAGAGTACATCTCTTTCATGTTAGCTTGCCAACAGTGTTAATATAGTAAATATATATGAATGTTACATTTTTCTAACTAACCTTCCCTAGAGCTGCAAGCTTTAAGAGCTTGGAGTCTGGCTTCCAAATTGTTTCTGATAAATATTTTACCATTTCTCCCCATAGCACTATAAGTTATTCTAGCTTTGTTGCATGTATTATCTGTCTTCTATTCACCCACCTTTGTATGCAAGAAAATGCAATACATTTTATTTTTGACCATTACATCCAAATTCTAAGAACTGCTAAAACAAAGAGACCCAGAGATGCAATGGCTTAAATAAGACAGATATTGCTTTTATCACAAAACAACTCAGAGCAGAATCATTCTGAGAGATTATTAGCATTTTCTGGCATAATAACTAAAATTGAGGCCAAAGAATAAAAAATCTATATTATTTTTAAGGCAGGGGCTACACTTGGACTCGCATAACACCTATTCCAATGGCATTTTTTCTTGTGTTAATGATTGTAGGGACTAAAAACTCAATTTTGTAGTCTTGCATGCAGATGAAGGTGGCCATATGATGCAGTTATGGACAAGGAGAGAGTGCTGAAGACTACTGGTAGTGTTATTTCCTTTTTCTCCTACTGAGATTTAGACTGGAGCCTGGAAGTGCAGTAGTAATTGCTAATGATGATGGCATGAGAAAATGCAGTAGCTGGTCCTCCAAGGCATAGCTGGTTCTCCACTCAGCACTGAATTGCTTACTCCACACTTTTGCTTCTAGCAATATATGAAACACTATAGTTGTATTTCTGTTAAGCAAATCCAAGAGCAATCCAAACTGATAACCTGGTAGAACATTTAAAGATACTAATTAGTTACAAGCTACTCACCAGTTTGGGTGTTGTATGCAGATTTTACATTTTATATGGCTGAGCAATAATCAAGTATAGCTGAGACAATTTTAGGCCATTAAAATAAGCTGTCAGAACTGCATCAACCAGATAATAGGTATATATCATGAAGCTATAAAAACAAAGGTAATATGTTGTCAGAACAGGTATCAGCACCAGAACCATGTAACAGAGACACACCTGGCATAACTGATCACTTGATCGATGACAACAGCAGCATTGCAGAGCAATACCACAAGGCCAAACTTCCATAAATGATGCAGAAACATCTGGGCATTATATGGTGAAGAGATATTGTATCTGCTCCTTACATCATTCTTGAAAATTGCAGGTTTCTTAAGGATTTTAATGCAAAATTCAAAATTTGCCTCTTTTATAATAAACTACCAAATCTTACCTTTACTATTTCATGGAAGGGATGGGTTATCTAAAAAATATATCACAATAACAACCAATGGATGTCTCCAAGTGTAAATCCTCTTTATAAAATCAAAGAGATTATTGTGTAAAATAAGTAATATGTCATGATAAATAGAATTATCAGGTAGAATATATATGTTGTGAAATGCAAATCAGAGTCAAGTTGCAGTTTACAACATTTTATTCAGGACACTGAGTTAGCTACAGCAAGGAAATTGTTCACTTGCAAAATTAAAGCAGCTTCAAGGCCAGTGTGCTTGTTGGCAGTTTTAAACCAGAAGGAAGGAACTTGGCTAGATTTTGTTGATTGGAGCTGAGACCTGTTAATCTAGTAAGATTGGGCTAAATGTAAGTGGGGCTTTATTTTCAATATTGCTTGGTGGACTTAAGTAGGGGTTTAATTGACATTCTGCCATCAAGGGTTTCAGTGGTGACATTCAAAAGATGATATTTGTCATGTAGGTCTGTACTAGTTCAGGAATTTTAATATTTGCCATGGTTCTGAGAAAATCCAATAGCTATTTTTTATTATAATTATCAATTTCTCCCTTTTGGTCAATTCCTCAGCTATGAAGTCTTGACCAAAAATATTTTTAGTCTCTCATTTACCACTAGGTTTTTCCATGAATTGTCCATAATAACATGGTTCATTTTCCAAGCCACTGGGAGGTCATTCCACTATCATTGTTTTTGATGTCTCAATTGTATCATTTGTTGGCTTAGTGGTTGCACAGTAGTATTTAAGATTTGAGAGACTAAAGAACAAATGAGGGATATTATGAGCATTATAACTAAAAATATCATAAGTACTCATAGTAGGATGTCTCTGAGCCAAGGTCCCCGGGAGCTCAAACCAATATTAGAAAATAATTCCCCTGTTCTTGAGGTGTCCACCCAGGAAAACTAATTAACCTTTCCTGTAGGACAATATCTAGGTTGTTCCACTTACCCAGTTATAGTTACCCAAATAATGCATAAAGTGATAGAAATGGTACAGATGCCACCATGTCTAATCACAAAAAATCTTAGGCAATGTGGTTATCCATTATTACTTGGGCCAATGAACTAAGACTAATTTGTATTCCATCTAAGGCAGAGGTACTATCATTAATAACCTCTTTCATGTTAGTGATAAGTTTCTTATCATGTTCTTTTTTATATGATTCCAAATGTCAGGAATATGATACCGATTGTTCACATAAATAATGAGTCAGCAATTCCCCTAGGAAATGTGCTGGAATAACCAAGAAGGGTTTCATTTGGTTGTACACATCTAGAATGGGTCCTCCAATCTTGATGATTTATAGATCTAGGATCCCCTTGTACAAATAAATCCCAGAATATTATTTGGAATGTGCATGAGATTTTAGTTTAGGCAGACAAGACCAATCATCTTGCTGACAAAGGAAATACTATGCAGTAGGGACACATGAGATCCAGGAAAGGAGGAATTATATGGAACACAATGTCAGAAACAAGTTTAACATTAGCTGGGTTTTGGACCTTGATCTCCAGTAGTCTTTTCGAAGTGACAGGGATTTGGCTAGTCACCCTAAGGAAGTTAGTAAAGGTGAAATCAGAGCCACCTAAGGTTTGGTTAATAGACTGCAATAATATTTTTTCTTTGGGTAAAATGGATTATTATTAAATCACAAATCAATTTGTTTACTGTTATTTGCCAATGGAGGCAAAGGTAGAAACGCTATTTGCTGTAGTTCCCTAGGGTCTCAATCTAAGACAACTGAACTGCCCTGAGGTTTTTGTCATGAGGGTCTGGTAGTGGGTAGCAGATTCAAGAGTCAGTAAGATTTAGAAAGAGGCACCTGCCTATGCATAGTTGTCAGGAGGATCAGGTAAGATGAAAAGAGGAAAGAACAAGGGAGGAGTTGTTTTAGGTTTCTTGTGTACTCAAGCAAATACCATGCGATGGATTGGCTCAAACAATGGGAGTTTATTAGGTCATGGTTTTGAGGCTTGGAAAAATCTAGATCAAGTTATCATCAAGGCAATGCTTTCTGCCTGATGACCAGCAATCTGAAGCTGATTGCTGGTAATCCTTGGTCCTGGGCTACTCTGTCACATGACAATGTACATGGCAGCCTCCCCTGGACTATTCCTTATCTTTTGGGTTTCATTGACTTTGATCTTCTTGCTTCATGTTATTTTCTCTTTCTGTCTTATTTCATTCTGCTTGTAAAGAACTCTAATAATAGGATTAAGAACCACCTTGAAAGGATTGAGCCACACTTTAAATGAAATAACCTTATTAAAATTTCCTGCTTACAATGGGTTCACAACCACAGGAATGAATTAAGGTTAAGAACATTTTTTTTTCTGGGGTACATACAGCTTCAAACCACCATTCTTCACCATCTGGGCCCCAAAGCACATGCTTTTTTCTACATGCAAAAAAACACATTTATTCCATAACAATATGCCAAAAACCTTAAATAATTTCAGTAACAATCATAAGTACAATGTCTCTTCAAAATCACTTATGGCTGTGGTATACTCTGGAGTATAATTCCCCTCTCTCTGAGTGCATGTGAAATCTGAAAATAAGTTACCTCATTCCAATATACTGTGGAGGTAAGTCATAAAACATAAGATAGATTTTCACATTCCAATGGGAGAAATTGGAAGGAAAACACAGGCCACAGGAACCAAACATTTCTGAAACACAGAAGGTCAAAATCCATTAGATTCCAAGGCCTGAGAGTCATCAGTGGGTCAATGTTTTGTCCTTCATCCCTGATGGGCCAGCAGGTCTATTCCTTCCAATTGCTTGTGCAATGGCCATGCTCTTCCCAAACATTGGAATGAAGGCACTACCCTTTGTGAGCATCAGGGTAGCTGCCAGCTTCTCCAAAAATGATGGGACACAAGCCCCACTTCCTCTGAGCATTGGGATGTTGGCCAGTCTCTTCACAAACTTGGGGCATAGGCTTCACCCTCTCCAGGTCTTGGGGAGGCAGCATTTTCTCTTAACAATAGCACAGAATTCTTGCCTTCTACCAGTGCCAGAAGAGATAACCTCCTTCCTCCAAGCACAGGTATGACCTGTATGTTCCACACACATGGGTAGGCCTGCTCTCTTGGCCATGGTTCTGATGAAGAAGTCATTTTTCCTCAATGTTTACCTTCTTTGCCCCTTTCAGCCCAGGTTGGCAGTAGTTCTGTTCATGCAATTAAAAAAAAAACAATGCACAAATCTTGTCAACTTTGCATGTATTTAACAGGAATCTAAACTATCTGTGGTGGTCTGGAGCTGTATGTACCCCAGAAAGACATATTCTTAAATTTAATCTATTCCTGTGGGAGAGGACCCATTGTACATAGGACTTTTTGAAGAGGCTGCTTCAGTTATGGTGTGGCCCACTTCATTCAGGATGGGTCTTAACTCCCTTACCAGATTCCATTATAATTGGAATGAAGATAGAAAGAGAGCAAGCCATGAAGCTAGAAGGTGAAAGCAACAAAACCCAGAAGAGAAGGGAGAGATCAGAAGATGTCGCCAGGTGCCTTGCCATATGACAGAGAACAGGAAGGCAGTTGAACTTCAGGAAGAAAGCATCATCTTGATAATGCCTTGATTTGGACATTTTCATGGCTTCAAAACTGCATACTTGTAAGGTAATAAATTCTCATTATTTAAAGCCTATGCATTTCATGGCATCTGCTATAAGCAGCCCAGTAAACTGAAACACTATCATACAGAGGACTTTCCACAAATACTTCCTGAATATTTGTATTTTCAATCCTGACTTCCACTGCAATTGCTGACTGGATCCATGCTCAGTTATACCCTCATATGGAGCCCTGTTCTCCAAAGACCACTTTCTAGAAGCTCAGGAAGTTCCCGGGTAGAACTCATTCTGATCCTAATCTCAGAGTATGCTATCTGTGTAGTGTCAGACTTTTCCAAATCATCAGTTCATAGTTTCTGTTTGCTTAAGAGTTCAGTTTTTTAGCTTATCCCCTTTTCATGCTTTTTACTATAGCCTGCAAGGAGAAACCAGGCTGCACGTTCCACACTTAGCTTGGAATTCTCAGCTAAATATACAAGTTCATATAACACATTCATCATTTCCTTCTAAGGGCTTATCAGAGTTCCTTTAGCATCCATATTACTATCAACAGTCTCTTTAAACCAGTCTAGGCTTGTTCTATAAAGCACCTCACAATTCTTGCAGCTTCTATCCATTACCCAAATTCAAAACCATTTCCACATTTTTAGGTACTTACAATAGCAGCTCCCCACCCTGATGGTACCAAAGTCTGTATTAGTTCCTTTGGCTGCTCAAGCAAATGCTATGCAATGGATTGGCTTATATAATGATAGTGTATTAATTCATGACTTTGAAGCTAGGAAAATATCCAAATCAAGATGTCATTAAGGCAATGCTTTCTGTCTGAAGACTGGCATTTTCAGGCTGGCTCCTGGTTATCCTTGGCCCTAGGCATTTCTATCTCATGGCAATTCACATTGTGGCCTCTCCTGGCCTTTCCCTTCTCTTCCAGGTTACATTATCCTTCAGTTTTTTGCTTCCCATGGATTTCTCACCATCTATCTGGATTTCATTCTGCTTACAAAGGACTTCAGTAATAAGATTAAGTCCCACTCTTACTGTGGGACCATATCTGCAGTAGCCTCATCAAAAGGTCCTTCTTGCAATGGGTTCATACCCAAAGGAATGGAGTAACTATGAGAACATGTTTTTCTGGAATACATACTGACTCACACCACACAGGAGTCACCTTAAATAGGGAGAATAATCCTGAGAAGGCAATCAAAGATTAGGAAGAGAATAGTTATAAAAAAGTACAAGAGGAAGAAAAGGGAGATAAGAAAAGAATTTGGTCTTGTAGAAGGGGATGGCTTTGTTTAGGGATTAGCTGCTTGTTCCACCAGTCTTGGGTTACCTGTACACATAAGATGCTGTCTCCTTCTGGGATTCTTGTATCAATCTGTGTTTGAGGTCCAAAATGGGAGTGACATCCAAAGAACGTAAAGTGTGTTTGAATTGTGACATGTGTGCCCATGGGTCAATTGCTTGCAGTTTTATACCTTATTTACCTGTGGAGGTACATAAGACTTGATAAGGTCCTTTCCACTGAGTTTCTAAAAGGGTCTTTTGCTGATGTCTTTTCTAGTATACCAAGTCTCTGGGTTGAAGGCCATGTTGGGTCTGCTGTAGAGGAATCTCAGGAAAGGTAGCCTATATCTGTGAATGATAAGATATGGTATTTTCAATTAATACTTTATATAATTAACAATTTCAGACTGTCATAGATAAGAATCTGATATGGTAAGAGAAATGGTTAGTCTCTTATGTCTTCCTATTATGATTTCATAGTGAGATTGCTATTTTTATTCCTGATGAACTAGATCTTATGGCCATTATATCTAAAGGAAGAACTTTAGGGTAAGACAGAGAGAGAGAGTCAGATAATTGAGCTAATTTAAGTTTTAAAATGCCATTAGTTCTTTTTACTTTTCCTGGTGACTGAGTGTGGTAGGGGCAATGAAGCTTTTTGTTGAGGGGTAATATCTTGCAAATTTCCTTAAAGTGATTTAAGTGATTAAAGTGATAAAGTAAAGTGATTGCCTCTAACACCTGAGAGAATAGCAGGAAATCCCCCAGGTGAAGAAAGCAATGAATTAATAGCATTTTAGGTACTGTGAGTTTGGTAGCTTTGTGACAAGGTAAAGCTTCTTTCCATCCAGAGAGAGAAGACACACACACATATCTATCTATCTATCTATCTATCTGTCTGTCTATCTATCTATCTATCTATCTGTATGTATGGGGAGTGGGGGGAGAGAGAGAGAGAGGGAGAGAGAGAAAGAGAGAGATCAAATCCAATAGAAGGGGGTAGCTGTATGAATCCATGTGCAGATCGTCAAAGGGCCCTGTTGGTGGAGTTATATGACCCTGTCCACACATTTACAATTTATTATGGTCATGCAATTAACAGCTGGAGCAGTATTCATTCACTCATCATGTTTGTTATTTAAAATATCATCTTCAGTGAGTTTTGAAATGAAGGACTCAGAACCACGGTGGGTTTATTTACATAGGGTCTGAGCTATAGGTCATTTTAGGGACTGAACTACTACAAGGAAGCCATCATAGGATCACTAGAGACCATTCAATTCTGAGCTACAATTTTCTTCAGTTTTGGAAGCCTATTATTGAATAATTATCAAGGGCCCTAAGAAAGCTTCCTTTTCCTTGTCTACAGGTTTTAAAGTCATAAACTGCTGGCCAGGCATAATTGTTTGTGCTGCCTTTTTTGGCATAAAAGTCAATCAATGCATTTCTTTTATGCTCCACAGTGTCTCTTCTTTAGTGGGTTTCTAATCTGATAATATCTACCTCCCTTAGATATTTTATTGCCTTAAACATCTTTAACTAGTAGAATAATTTTTTTAGCTTTCCTGTAGATGCTATCTACCTAGATGTAGATGTAGAAAAACCCTCTTTCCAGAGCATGCCAAACTCATGAACTGCCACAAAAGCATATCTACTGTCTGTATAAATGTTTATACTTTGGTATAAGTATAAATAAGTATAGGTATAATTTGCTAAACTATATGCTTTATTTAAAGCTATGTATCCAGATATTTAGATTGATTTGACTCAGGGTAAGGATTTGCTTTCAAGAAATGGTTATTGAATAGCCCCTTTACAGTTCATGTTTTCAATTAAAAGGTAACATCCATCAAAAAAAAAAAAAGATTAAGTCAGTTATGCATGATTGTAATCTCACTTTCTCAAATAAATAAATAAATAAATAAATAAATAAATTTATTACACATCTCTACAACTTCAGTTTGGCTTTCTATATATTATTTATTTAAAACCTTGCTCAAGGAACCTGTGCTTTACAGATTAATATTTTCTTTTAATGAACTAGGCCTTTCCATTGTGAGACTTAATTAATATATTGCATGGGGTATGAATGCCTATAGATTTTATTACTCAAAATCAGTATATTTCTCACTCTAAAAAAAGTATTAAGTCATTATTTTGGAGAGGGTTATCTTGGAAGTCCAACCTAAAGATGGACATTTCATGGCCAATGGACAGTCATGGTGCTTGCCTCCTTAAGGAGAGGAAAGAATGTGGCTATATACAAGGAATTACATTCATGGATAGTTATTTGGAATGGAGTTAACAGAAGGATTTAATAAGAAGTAAATCTCCCAGCAAAAAAAGTTGGATGTTTGCATTTATGAACATTGGAAAAGCATGAGAGATCATTGGATGTCGGGGAGAGGCTAAAAACATGTCAGCTGATGCTTTGAACATTTTAGTGGCAGTGGTAAGTAACCTAAGACAAAGTGGATAGGTCCTGCCTATTAGGTTAATGTTTTAGCTATAATAAGCAATAGATCTCTATTTATCTCTGTGCTTCTGGGTTAGAATTTCCAAGGGAGACCCATCTGTTTCATGTGCAAACAAAAATAATTCCTTACTATAATTTGGAAGACCCAGAGAAGGTGACTGTGCCAAACAACCTTTTGGTTGGACAAATGACTTTTGTTCATCATCAGTCCAGGAGGAAGGGTTCCAGAATACTAGTTTTAGTAAGGTCATATAATAGGGTTGCAATAGTTGAGAAGTTAGCTATCTATTGCTGAAAACAATCAGCTAATTCCAAGAACCCCCTAAGTTGCCATTTTGTGGATGGCCTTGGAAAGCTTAGAATGACAGTGAACCTATCAGGAATTAGTGATTTCCCTTTTTGAGATAGGTTATAACCTAAAAAAATGTACAGTCTTTTCACAGAATTGCAATTTATCCATGGATACCTTGTGTCCCATTTTGGCCAGTGCCTCTACTAAGTAAAGAGAAGCTTTCTCACATGTCTTCTTAGGTTTAGAACATATTGATATTGTCATCCACATATTGAATTAGAGTAGATCCTATGGGAAAATTAAGTTTCCCAGATCCTGATTGAGGACCTGGGAAAAATAGTGGGGAGCCTACATAAGTCCTTGAGACATGACTGGTCAGGGACAGTGTCATCCTTCCCAGGTAAAAGCAAATAGGTACTGACTTTCAGGAACAAGAGGGATACTGAAGAATGCTGAGCATACATCTATCACAGCAAAATAGGTAGAATCCAAGGGGATTGAAGATAAGATGGTGCTTGAATTGGTAACTGGAAATCTTGGGATTGCTCTTTTGTTTATAGCACTTAAATTCTGAGCAAAATGGTAATACATACCCCTGGTTTCCTATTTTGAAGTATGGGAATGTTACATGGGCTAGTGAGTGCATGGCACAAGGAGTACCTTTTCAATGAAATTTCCTACTGTTGGCTGAAGACATCTTTGGCTTCTGGTTTAATGTGATATTGAGACAACTTTGATAAGCTGTTAGTTGGATCTATTTGAACCATTACACAAGCTCCACCCCAAGTATTTTGCCTATATCATAATCCTTGGTCTGTAAGGCCACTGGAACTAATCATAATGTTTTGGAGCAGGATTTTCGTCAGGAAATGAAGAAACAAATTGGATTAGCCAAGATCGTTTATTGACTGATCTATCAATTAGTACTGAGGGAATTGAAGGAATAGTCCCTTGGGATTACATTCTGTTTTGCAATGTAATTAAGTTTATAATTTTATGCCTAAGTGGTTCATTGTTGTACTCTCAAAGAGAAGAAATGCATGTATATCTTCATGGTCCCATAGTTACATTTAATGATTGGGACAAAGTGTTAATTTGTAAATTGTTTTAGAATTCTACTAAACAAACAGTCCGGTTACTCTGAGGAAATTGTTATATAAAGGAAGTATTGATGAATAAATTCTGTTTCTCCCCATTGGTTATAATTTGAGTTTCTCTTTTTTCATTGCATTTTCTAGGGTAGAAGCGGCCATACTCTCCCAGGGAGCTTCTTTAGAGCTGGCATTTTAGGAAATTTGATTGAAATTGTTCCCTTTTTTTCTGTATGGTGAGAATCTCTTTTCCAATGTTTATTCTGCTTAGTTCAGAAAAGGGAGCTATATCACATGTGAGGTTTCCCTTTCTGATTTAATTACCAATGTTTGGTTCAATTCCATTAGCAAATTTAGAGGATAGGGCAAGTATTATATCCTCACTTTCCTTAAATCCAGAGTGTTTTCAGATGGTATGTTCTAATCTATTTTGGTAATATGAAATGATTTAATATTTTTTACAGGACTGTTTATAGTCCAATCAGTTTTAACAGGGAATATCTCAGTGGTACCTTGCAGTAGAGATTGGCTTATCTTTCTATCCTTTTTTACAACATCTGGTTTAGTGTAATGAGCTGGGTCTTGTAAATCATGCTCAGGATTATCCCAATCAATTTTTTTCTCCCCAATGATTAGCATTTCATGGTTCCATTAGTCTATGTATCACTTAGTATAAATCAGGAAGCCAGGATCACATGTTCCTAGTAAAACTCTAAATTCATCTATGAATTAATTGATTTTAGCTTTTGTAGCAGTTTGGCATTGTATATGAATTCCAAAAAGAGATATTGGATTGTGTTTGTAAAATTATCTGTTCCTCTGGGCATATTACATTGTATTAGATTCAGAGTTTTCACTTTTACTTGGTTAAATCATGATGAAGGCTGTGATTTGGCCACATCAGTAGGGCATCAAGTACCTGCCCCCTTGGTGGGTGGTGACTCACAGAGAAAATGACATGGCAGAGAAGAGGGTTAGAGTTTTGATGCTGGAGCCCCAGAAAGTAAATACACATAGAAGCAGATACATGAGGAAAGAGAGAAGGCTCCATTTGACACAGCAGAGGTCCTGGGAAGAGAATGAGCCTGATAGTCTACAGCTGATCTGATCAAGAGGGTAGAGCAGCTAAACACATAGAGAAACAATCCTTGGTGAGAGAGACAAGCATTATTCTACCTTACAGCTGAGAGAGGGAGGAGCTGGGACCACACAGCCTTAGGAGGAAGAGGAAGGCTGAACTTTCATGGAGACCAGCATCCATCTTCCTCCAACATGTGGCAACAGACTTTGGTGAGGGAAGTAATTTATTCTTTATGACCTTGTGACAGTTAGCTTCTACCCCAAATAAATACCATTTATAAATGCTAACAGATTTCTGGTACTTTGCATCAGCACCCGTTTGGCTGACTGATATAGCTTTCTTTAGGTTTAGTGAAACATTTTAGGATGGCTGTAAATTCTGCTTAATCTCAAGGATTCAATTCTGTACTAGATGACACTTCAGGTTCAATGGAATTTTAATATTTAATATTTAAACTAGATCATTTTTTTCAGGGGGCAGGAGGAAAAGGGAGAGGATAAAAGTGTCAGAAGGAATGAGAGGTTCAGAGGGATGTGGAGGAAGATTAGGATAATGGGCAATTGGAGGAGCAGTAGATTCAGACTAGGATTTTATTTCCCTTCAATTTCTTTTCTGGCTTTTTTTTTTCTAATGCATCTTTAACAGAAGCTATTGTGGAGGCAGATTGCTATTTAGAAGTTTCCATGTACCAATTAAAGAATGTTCCCTATTGCTTCTAAGAGATTGTATAACCCTTCTTTTCTAAGGTGCCTTTCAATTAAACAATTTTTTTCATATCCAGCTTCATTAAATTAGCAACTTCAAAGAGAAATTGTCCTTCAAGAGATCCATCCATGAATGGAGAAAGTCATAAGTTACATGTTCATAGTGTGAGGTCTTAGCAGGTGGAGGAGAGGGAAATTAAAAGCAAAGACAGTCTATTATGCTGTTGTTAGATGAAATGTTGCTTATACCCCTCATGCACCTGAATCTTTTGACCAAGCAACTCAGAAACTGTTCTGATATCAATGGAATCCCCTGGAGAGTGAAAGTACCAGACAGGAAAACAAAACAAACCAGAAACAGCTCTGTAGGCAGAAAAAGGAGGCTTATTCCAGGTTTAAGGATAGGAGTAACAACATCGTACATATATAGACCAGGTTGAGAGGACAGGAAAATCACTTGCTCTATGATGCCAATTGGGAGTCTGCTTATTGGGTCTCACCTATTCCCAAGCTCAACACATATAAGAAATATTTAGAAAGAAAATTGGAGAACAGAGGGAGGAGCAGAAGTGAGAGACAAATGATACCAAGTTGAGCATCTGATGATAGGATTGAAACAAAGAATCAAATAGAGAGATGTGAACCAAAGTCCTGAACAAAAAGGCATTGAATTCAATGCAACCCGTGGAGTTCAATTATTGGAAGATCTTACTATGGGGATGTAGAGTCATGGAGGTGGAACAGTCGACGCAAGGGCATTGTGGTGTTTGCTTCACCAGGACAGTCATCAGATCCTGAAACCTTGGAAGTTCGTATTTTATATCTTGGTGGAATCTTCAGGCTGATCAAAAGGCAAATAGAATTTGAGTTGCAGTTTACAGCACTTCATTCAGGACACCAAGTTTGCTGCATCAAGGAAACCATTCACTTGCAATTGCAAAAGCAGCTTCAAGGCCAGAAAGTTTATGAGCAATTTTATAATTAGAAGGAAGGACATTGGCTGGGCTCTATTGATTGGAGCAGATATTTCATAGGGGTGGGTTCAGTGTAAGTAGGGTTTTATTTTTAATAGGGCCTGGCGTGCTTAACTAAGGGGCTTAATTGACTTTTCAGGGTCAAGAGTCTTGGTGAGGACTTTCCAAAGTTTACGTGTGTCACATAATTCTATATTAGTTCTGAAAATTTGACTTTTGTATTGGTTCTGAGAAAACCCATTATTTCTGAATATATTTATCATCTATATATGCAGTGATCACCTTGTGCCCTCCCTGAAGGCACGTCTCAGAGGCAGGAGGTGTTGAGGAGAACTGGAAATGTTAGGCAGCTGCACATGTGTGCAGAGAGACACAGCTCTCACTACCTATGTGATCATGCATAGCTTGATCTTGAGCTTCAGCTTCCTTTTCCAGCATTGCTTGGAACAGTTGCAGGGACATATGGAATTCTGAAAAAGGATTTGTTTTGTAAATGCATATTCCTTATTTTAGTATTAGGTAAAATTTTTTATATACTTACCATTTCTTTGTTATATATATAGCCACCCTATATCCCATGAAAATTCATTTCAGCTTGAGTGTTATTTGGAAAAAAATTACAGACCATGTTTAGAAAATGTTAATATCATGTGTATTTTTAGTTATTTTTAACTTAGAGAT
>JAQZBX010060212.1:0-17356 GCA_029593785.1 Cabassous unicinctus | reverse complement strand
ACTTCTGTGGCTCCTGCATTACCCAGTATTGGGAAACTCTGCAGGACATCTTCCCCTGTCCTGTCTGCCCTCACCAATGCCTCAATGGGAACTTCACGATGAACACCCAGTTAGGCCACATGACTGAACTTGTGAACAGCTTGCCCTCAGGAGGAGCAAGAGGAAACATCTGAAGAGAAAGTCCTGTGTGAGAAACATTATCAGGTTCTGACCCTTTTCTGTGAGAAGGACCTAGAGCTGGAAGACATTTTTGGCAAGTAGAACTAAGAGGGACAGGTGAATTGTCCTTTGGTGTTTGTAAAGAATCTTTCCCCATACATGCTCTGATATCACCATCTCCAAGCAAGAGATGCTGGAAAATCATCTGTGATCTACTGCACATGGTACATCAGATTCAGAGAACCACAGATGGATTGAAATTTTTCTGGACTATGAGTTAGGAGAGATTTCATTTTACAATTTGAATAATAGAGCATATTTATTTACATGCACTGGCATGTTTACAGAAAAAAATTGTGCCTTATTTCTCTGTTGGACTTACTACAAAATGTCTTATAATCACTATGGTCACAGAGGAATGATGAACTCCCTGGGAGACTTTTGTACACAACGTGTACTTCCTGTGCTCTTGGAGGATACTTTTAATAACGACTCTGACTCAATTTTGATATTTGATTTGTGAAAGCTTCTAGTACTCACCTCTTTCTCTTCCCCTTCTGCCTTTGTATTTGGAAGCTAATTAGAAAATCTGGGTACTCCCTTTTAAGTGCAAGTGGGAGATTCAAAGCACCCAAAGCCCTGCCTGTACAAGAATATTCACCACACTGTCACCATCTAACTACCTAAAACTGCAATCTTCTCACTTTTCTCTGCTCTCATGTCATAATTAGATCTGCTTGGAAGTCATCCAGTTTCCACAGGAAGACTCATTACAAGAATAATAAATCTCTCCATTACCACTTGGTATGTGTGTGACTTCATCAGTCTTATATCTGCATGGAATTTTGAGTGTAAGTTCATGTAGCCCATGAGATGTGCCTATGGCAATACTTAGAAATTGTATAATCTTAGTATAATTTGTGGCATATTCTGATTCCAAGAATTGCTTATTTGTATTATTTTCCAAGTACCAGGAAGCATTCATTTTTGTCACTTTCTGTATGTAATTACCTATAACTTGTGTCTATTTCATGGACAGTCATAGGAATCCGCTAAAATCCTTTTGCAATTGTAAAATAGAAAACGTTACGAAACATTAATGAATTGCACAACTGGTTCTTCAAAAAAATCCATTGATAGGTCTCATTCAGTCTTGAAGAGGTAACAAATGATTAAAATTAGATGAACTAGATCTTCATAAGGGATATAAAAAATTTTCCAGATATATTTATGTGAAAAAAGTGAAGTGCAGAAAACTGCACATAGCATGCTCCCTTTGTTGTAAAAACAAGCAAACTTATGAAGGTCTGGATGCCTGTATATCTCTATATGCCAAGGATGTTTCCTGAATGCTTCCAAAGAAACAGAATGGCAATGCTAAAGAGAGTCATGAGGATTGGTGGTCTGTGATGAGAGAATTATTTGCTTTTCATTATACTCTATAGTAATGTATTAATTTCTATGAAGATAAGGTATATCATCATATATTGTTTTTTAGTTTTACAACAAATCTATTTGATGTTCCCAGAAAAATTAATGGAATCCAGGTGTTAATATTCTGATTAAAGAAAAATCTTTATCTTATTTCTTGAATGGACAGTCATCCACATGGGAGAAGTCCACAAAACATATAGTTTTACTTCTCTCTCTTCTCTTGACTGTCAGTTCCCCAACCACAGGATTTTGCTAAAAAGCCCTGAGAGAAGCCTAAATCTGCTCCTTCCTCCTCCAACTGCTCCTGTGACTATCCTATACATATAAGGAATACAAGCATACCGTTTAACGAAGAGTGGAACTGTCTTTTGGAGCTTGTTTTGTCCGGTAGCCTTGGGATGAAGGAATGGTATCAACTATAAAGGAAGCAGGAGAAAGATACAACCCTGGAATCATCTTATCTGCAGGGGCTGCTGTGAAAAAGTAATATTTTAAACATGCTAAGAATGTGCAGTCAGAGACCAGTAAACAAAATCAAGTTCTGGAAGGTTCAAGAAAACTAAATTCAGACAAGTTATTTCACTGGAATCAGATACCAGATCACTCATAAAATTTTGAAAACGGTTTTAGTGCAGTGGTAGAGTTAAAAAAAATAACTCTTCCTGTCAAAAGGAGAAGAGACAAAGACATTTATTCTTTAATTCTCTTGGTCCAGAAGATACATTTGAAGTGAAAAGTAGAATATTGATTTGAAGACACTGCCATGGGTCATGTATTCAGGTTTCTGTCCTTCATTACAGAGCTTTTGCATCTAGTTTCTGTACCAAACCACTGACCAGGAAAATAACCAGCATTCATACTGATAAGAGCTAACATGTATTTTGTTCTTCCCAAGTGACAGGCAGTGATTTAAGTACTTAGCATCCATTACCTTATTTCATCTTCACAGCACTATCATCTCCAACTTACAGCCAGATGTGAACTCAGTCATCTTGGAAATGGTAGAAATTCAAATCCATATAATTTGTTTAGCTAGCTTAGTTTATAAAGCAGTTATGAAGGCTTTTAAGAGTGAATGAGAGGCAGACTAGTAAGACATGGGAATCTTTTCTCCAGAAAAATAGCTAGAGGACAAGCTGAAACAGCCCCAAAAATGATCTTCTAAGGTTCAGGACAGCAGGTGAAGGCTGCACACCACCCACAGGAGAGAGAGATAAAACAGGGAAATTATGATGACAGAACCATAAGTTGGCACCAGTGGCAATTGCTGCTGCCAGCACTCTCCCTCACATTAAAGATTCTTTAGACTCCTCGGGCCTCTGGGCCTGCAACTAGAGACAAAGGGGGCTCCAGGGATCTACTACCCCAGGAAAGGGGAGAGAGAGGGACACAGCCTAAGGCTGACTCAGCTTCTGACCAACAAATTTGGTCTGCTGTGTCCCACAAGCCCTTCCAGGCCAGGTGAGACCACACATGGTTTGCCTAGGGAACCGGTGAAGGACTGGAGAAATCCAAACCTCACAATTTCCTTTTCTTCTATCCTGGACTAATTGTTGAGGACTCCACAGGAGACACAGCCTAATGCTGATTCAGCTTTTGACTCACAGTTTGGTCTGCTGTGTCCTAAGAGCCCTTCCAGGCCAGGTGGGGCTGCGCCATTGTTTGCCTTGGAGCCTGCAAGGGGCTAAAGATATACGACCCTCCCAATCTCCTTCTCTACTAACAGGGGCTGATTGTTGAGGACTCAGAGGGAAGCAAAAATATTTCCTAGCTGGGAAAAGGGAGGGGGCTGCCAGAGAAGGCTGGAAAACTGTCTCAGACAAAGTTTAAATTACAAGGATCCTAGCCTCGAGACAGGAAGCTCTATCATATTGATCTGGTCTGTAATGCAACAAATACACTCTGACCAGGTATTGAATTGAGTGTTGCCAAAGAGCACCATCTCCTTGCAGACCAAGGAAGTACACACAAGAAAATTTTTAAAAAGTAGGAGAGGCTTTTTCTGGCCTCTATAGCCTCCCTACCCAAGGCCTTAGGAAATGACTCTACAACCAATTACTGGGTCCAGTGCCCAGTTTTGAGTAGCCAGCAGGACAATTCTAACAATCCAGGTGGAGCCAAAAATCAAATAGCTGTGGTAACTCATAGCCTTCTGCCATTAAATCCATATAAAAAAGAAAGATTGAGCATCTGAGTAAACTACATCCTAACCAGATGCCTAAACACCGGCAAAAAGTTATGAGCCATACTAAGAAAATAGAAGAGTTGGTCCAAGTAAAAGAATACAACAAAGTCCCAGTAGAGATGCAGAATTTGAGAGAAATTATCAGCGAGATGAGCACAAATTTCCAAAATCAAATTAATGAGTAGAAAGGCAATATAGGTAAAGAGATAAATGGCATCAAGAAGACATTGAGTGAATGCAAAGAAGAATTTGAATTCCTGAACAGAAAAGTAACAGAGCTCATAGGAATGAAAGACAAAATAGGTGAGATCAAAAACACATTTGAAGCATACAAGCAGACATGAAATGATAGAAGAAAGAATAAGTGATAACAAAGACAGAACAGTTAAAATTGAAGAAAGAAAAGAACAGAGAGAAAAGAATGGAAAAAATTGAGCAAGGCCTCAGAGAGTTGAATGACAACATGAAACACAACAACATACATGTCATGGGAGTTCAAGAAGGAGAACAGAAGGGAAAAGGGGCAGAAAGAGTATTTGAGGAAATAATAGCTGAAAATTTCTCAACTCCCACAAAAGAAATGAACTTATATGTCCAAGAAGCACACTGTACCCCAGTCAGAATAAATCCAAATAGACCTATGCCAAGATACATACTACTCAGAATGGCAAATGTCAAAGGAAAAGAAAATTCTCAGAGCAGCAAGAAAGAAGCAAACAATCATGTACAAGGGATGTCCAGTAAGACTTAGCACAGATTTCTCTTCAGAAACCATGGAGGTGAGAAGACAGTGCTACGATAAAATTAGGAAACTGAAAGAGAAACACTGACAGCCGAGAATTCTTTATCCAGCAAAACTCTCCTTCAAATATGAAGGTGAGTATAAAATATGCACAAACAATCAGAAACTAAGAGAGTTTGCAAAAAAAGAATCCATCTTTGCAGGAAATATTAAAGGAAGCCTTAGAACCTGATAGAAAAAGACAGGAGAGACAGGCTTCGAGAATAGTATAGAAGAAAGAATAGCAGAAAGGATAACCAAAAGAGTAAAAAGAGAGACAAAAACAAGATGACATAAGAAAATAAAAGAAAAAAATGGAGGTAGTAAATAATGCATTTACAGTAATATCATTGAATGTGAATGGATTAAACTCCCCAATCCAAAGATATAGTCTGATAGAATGGATAGAAAAACATGAGCCCTCCATATGCTGCTTACAAGAAACCAGTTGAAAGTGAAAACTTGGAAATATATACTCCACTTGAATAGTAACCAGAAAAGAGCAGGGGTAGTTATACTAATATCAGGCAAAATAGATATTAAATGTAAAATAGTTATAAGAGATACAGAAGGCCATTATATACTAATAAAAGGGATGATCCACCAGGAAGATATAACAGTCATAATCTACCCACCTAACGAGGGCGTATCAAAATATATGAGAAAAACTCTGGCAAAACTGAAGGGAGAAATAGGCCCTTCTACAATAATCATTGGAGACTTCAACACCCCACTCACATCATTAGATAGAACAACTAGACAGAAGATCAACAAGGAAACACAGAACTTGAACAATATGATAAACCAGTTAGGCCTAACAGACATGTACAGAACACTGCATGTGAACTCAATGGGTTATACAATTTTCTCAAGTGCCCATGGGTCTTTCTCCAGAATAGACCACATGTTAGGTCACAATGCAGCTCTCAATAAATGTAAAAAGATTTAAATTATACAAAGCTCCTTCTCAGATCATAATGGAATGAAACTAAGAATCAATAAGAGACAGAAAAAAAGTAAATTCGCAAATGTGTGGAGACTACTAAACAACACATTCCTAAATAATCGGTGGGTCAAAGAAGAAATTGCAGGTGAAATCAGTAAATATATTCAGACAAATGAAAATGAGAACACAACATATCAAAACTTATGGGATACAGCGAAGGCAGTCTTGAGAGGGAAATTTACAGCCCTAAATGCCTATATTAAACAACAAGAAAGAGCTAAACTAAAAGATTTAACTGAAAAACTAAAGAAAGTATAAAAAGAACAACAAACCAATCCCAAAGTAAGCAGAAGCAAAGAAATAATAAAGATTAGAGCACAAATAAAAATGAAAATGAGAACATAAAAACAATAGAGAAAATCAACAAAACCAAAAGCTGGTTCTTTGAGAAGATCAATAACATTGAAAAGCCCCTAGCTAGACTAACAAAGAAAAAAAGAATGAAGATGCAAATAAATACAATCACAAATGAAAGGGGGAAGTTACAAATGACCCCACAGAAATAAAAAGAATCATAAGAGGATATTATGAGAAACTATATGCCAACAAACTAGACAACTTAGATGGAATGGACAAATTTCTAGAAACTCACAACCAACCTACACTGACACTGAAAGAAATACAAGAACTTAACAAACAATTCACATTTAAGGAGATTGAACCCATCATCAAATATCTCCCAGCAAAGAAAAGTCCAGGAACAGATGGCTTCACAGGCGAATTCTACCAAGCATTTCAAAAAGAATTAAGACCAATCCTGTTGAAACTCTTCCAAAAATTTAAAGAGGAGGGAAAATAACCCAACACAATAAAGATACCACAAGTAAAGAAAATTACAGACCAATCTCTCTAATGAACATAGATGCAAAAATTCTCAACAAAATACTTGCAAATCAAATCCAACAGCATATCAAGAGACTTATATATCACAACCAAGTGAGATTTATTCCTGGTATGCAAGGCTTGTTCAACATAAAATCAATCAATCTAATGCACCACATTAACAAAATGAAGGGAAAAAAAACACATGATCATCTCAATCGATGCAGAAAAGGCATTCAAGAAAATCCAGCATCTTTTTTTTAATAAAAACACTTCAAAAGGTAGGGATAGAAGGAAATTCCTCATTATGATAAAAGGCATATATGAAAAACCCAATGCTAACATCATACTCAATGGGGAGAGATTGAAAGCTTTCCCTCTAAGATCAGGAACAAAACAAGGATGCCCACTGTCACCATTGTTATTCAATATTGTACTAGAAGTTCTAGCTAGGGTAATCAGACAAGAAAAAAAAATTAAAGGCATCCAAATAGGAAAAGGGGAAGTAAAACTCTCACTCTTTGTGGATGACTTGAACCTGTACTTAGAAAACCATGAAGTTTCCATGACAAAGCTACTTGAACTAATAAATGAGTTCAGCAAAGTGGCAGGATAAAAGATCAACATGCAAAAATCAGAAAAGTTTTTATACACTAGTACTGAACAACCTGAGGAGGAAATCAGGGGGGAAATTCCATTTTCAACAGCAACAAAAAGATCCAAATGCCTAAGTGTTAATTTAACCAAAGAAGTGCAGAACCTATATGCAGAAAACTACAAAGCAATGCTAAAAGAAATTTTAAAAGTCCTAAAGAAATGGAAAGACATTCAGTGTTCATGGATTGGAAGAACAAATATCATGAAATGTCAATCTTACCCAAAGTGATTTACAGATTCAATGCAATACCAATCAAAATCCCAACAGCTTACTTTACAGAATTAGAGAAGGCAATTACCAAATTCATCTGGAAGGATAAGTGCACCTGAATAGCCAAAAGCATTCTAAAAAAGAAGAGCTATGTGGGAGGAATTTCACTGCCTGACCTTGAAATATGTTACAAAGCTGCAGTGGTCAAAACAGCATGATACTGGCATAAAGATAGACACATCGATCAGTGGAATAGAATTGAGTACCCAGTAATAAACCCTCACGTATACAGTCAGCTGGTTTTTGACAAACCTGCAAAGTCCATGCTATCAGGAAAAAAACAGCCTATTCAACAAACAGTGTTGGGAGAACTGGATATCTATAAACAAAAGAATGAAAGAGGATCCCTATCTCACCCTCTATACAAGAATCAACTCAAAATGAATCAAAGATCTAAATATAATGCAGGGAAACTTCTTCAAGACCTTGTAGGTGGTGGTTTCTTGGACCTTACTCCCAAAGCACGTGCAACAAAGGAAAAATAGATAAATGGGATCTCCTCAAAATTAAACACCTTTGCACCTCACAGGACTTTGTCAGCAGGGTGAAAAGGCAGTCACCTCAATGGGAAAAAATATTTGGAAATCACGTATTTGATAAGGGTTTAATATCCAGGATATAAAAAGAGATGTTACAACTCAATAATAAAAAGACAAAAGACCCAATTAAAAAATGGGCAAAAGCCTTGAATAGACATTTCTCCAAAGAAGAAATACAAATTGCAAAAAAAACACATGAAGAAATACTCAACACCAATAATGATTAGGGAAATGCAAATCAAAACTGCAATAAGATATCATTTCACACCTATAAGAATGGCGAGTATTAAAAAGACAGAGAACTACAAGTGTTGGAGAGCCTGTGTAGAGATAGGAACACTTATTCACTGTTGGTGGGAATGCAGAATGGCATAGCCACTGTGAAGGACTCTTTGGAAGCTCCGAAAGAAGTTGAATATAGACTTGCCACATGATCCGGCAACACCACTACTGGGTATATAACCAGTAGAATGGAGAGCAGTGACATGAATAGACATCTGCACACCGATGTTCATAGCAACATTATTCACTATTGCCAAAAGTTGGAAACAACCCAGGTGTCCATCAAAGGATGAATGGATAAACAAACTGTGGTGTATTCACACGATGGAATATTATGCAGCTGTAAGAAGAAATGAAGTCATAAAGCATATGACAACATGGATGAACCTGTATGAATGCACTACTATGAATCAAATATATTGTGAAACATACTGTTTGATTCAAAAAAAAATTTATAAGTATCCAGTACATTTAACTGAAAAATGTATATTCATCTGTGCTTACCTTTTAGTTTTCAATTGTTTATATTTTCAATTATTAAATGTACAAAATAAAGTTTTAAAAAGAAAAGTGTGAATGACACAGAATAGGTCTAGCTGCAGGGACAACAATGCACATCAAGCCTCTCTTCCTTTCTTCCCTTCCTCTCCCGGCTGCACCTTTGAACAGAAACCAAAAGAAGCTCAGTGTTACTCTGGAGTCTCCTGTTTTCCCGCTCCGCTCTTGCCTTTCTTTGTCCTAGTGATGCCAACATAGGGCCAACTAGGCCCTGGATCCTTCTCTGCTGAGCTGGGGACCCTGCTCTTCACCCACCCTTCTTTCTTACACCTCTTCCTCTTCAACGTGGGTCTCTTCCTCTGGAGAGGTCAGGAAGTCAAACTTGCAGGCACACCTCTGCTCTTCCTGTCACCCTTGCACCCACTTCGGGAGGAAGCCAGGCATAGCCGCTGCTGGTGGCTTTGCCATCCCACCGTAAAATCGGGTCACAAACATTTTACCGGGCCTGGAATCACCAGGGTCTCTTCCGAGCCTGTGCAAGTGCTGATCTGTTCCGTTTTTCCAAAGGGCGCCTGTGTCTGGCAGAACTGGTGTGGAACAAAGAGAGAATCCTTCTCTGCTGCCCTGATAATCAAGATTTTTGACTGGATTTTAAGGATTGTCCTGGCTAGCTGCTCAAAATTGGGCACTGGACCCAGTAATTGGTTCCAGATTCACTTCCTAGGTCCTTGGGGAGGGAGGGTCTAGATGCCAGAAAAAGCCTCTCCTACTTATTTTTAATTTTCATGCATGCACTTCCTTTGTCTGCCAAAAGATGGTGCTCTTTGGCAGCTCTCAGTTCAATGCCTGGGCAGAGTGTATTTGTTGCAACACAGAAAGGATCAATGTGATAGAGTTCATAGATCATATAACTGTATCTGTAAAATTTTAGAATGTCACTAAAAGATGAGCTAATTTTAAAAAATTTATCACAGTATTATCATACTTAATATTTCAAATTGAATCATTAAAATAAAAAATTAACAGAAGAGTTTGCTTTGTTAAAGTAAACATTATTTGATGATGAGTTGTATGAATAAAGTGAGGGAAAGAGAGAAATATTAATGAATTTTTGGGTTTTGTTCTGGAGGTTTCCGTGAAATGAATTAGAGTATATTGGTAAAAGAAAATATTTAAGGGCCATGCTGTGTAGGGTAGAGTGGGTTGAGGTAGACCAAGAGGTATTTTTAGGGCCTGCTAAGCATGTAGATGTATATTAAGTGTCCAAGTGGACAGGTCAAATTAGGTGCTTGTAATTTGCCAGTCAGTGTGAAACTGAGGCCAGGTCAGGCTGGAGACAGTTTTAGACTCATCACCATTGCAATGGTTTTAAAACACGACAATAGTTGAAGTTACATAGGGAAAAACTATATAGATTGACAGCAGAAGAGTTGCAGGACTGAAACACCCCAACATTTCTGGGAGAGCAAAGGAAGATCTGGCAAAGGACATTCAAGAATGGCCAGGGCAGTAAGAGGATAACCAAGAGAGGGAGGGGTCCCATGAGACAAATGAAGAAGGTTTTGAGAAAATTAGCAATGGGCAAATGTGGCAGAGATCTTTTCTATATTTCCTCACCTGCTCAAGTGCTCAAGAATCTCCTTATCTGGGAAGGATCATTAGACATCTTTTGACTAGTGACGTTATTATTTAACACAAGCCACCATTTACTGAGGACCTTCCTTGCTACTTCACAGATATTTTTTTTTGTTCAGCAGAGTCCTTACAATATCTCTGTGAGATGGAAGTTGTCATTCCATATTGTACATGTGAAAACTGATGCTTAGAATACTGAAGTCACATGTGCAGTTCTCTATCAGTGACTCCAGATGATCTAAACCAAGTCTATCTGAAACAATGACCAAGCTCATTCATTGCTCCTGTTTGGACTTAGTTCTTGTTTCTCAGTATGCTGAATACAGCTGGCAAGAGCATGTTCTTTAAAATCACCATTTTCTTTCTTGTTTTTTGGTTATTTCTATTTTGCCTGGTGTATAATCTCAAATACAAAATTACTAAGTGATTTGATGATAAATCACATTTCTCTGTGTTTTTATGGTGATATGGAGGCACAGAGAAATTGCTTTAGAACACAGGTATTGGATAAGTTATCAATTTTAGGGCTTGCTATTCATTTCTGAATTTTGAGATAATAACTAGTAGCTCACAGAACTTCTGTGAAAATTCATTTGGTCTTTTAGATGAAGCATCTGACACAATGCATATAGCATGTTTTATAATTCAGTAAATGGAGGTTATTTTAACTAACGAAGTGAAAAAAAAATACTGGGGCAGAAAATAATGGAGATATGGGATTAGAATAAAGGTTCTTGAGAAAACATCCAAGATACTTATATACTTCTTGTTTAGACTTTTACGCAAAGTGTAGCATATTTTAAAATAGAAGAATGTGTTTGGCTATGCAACAATAAGCAAGTTAAATATTCATAGAAAAAGAGGAAGCTTCAGAATTCACAGGATGTTCCAGTATTCATGAATACCTATTTATACCAACATGGACATATGCACTTTCATATACATAGGATATTGTGGAAGCATGGATGCCATTCCATGTAGTGTTTAGACTATAGACAGGTGAACAGAGGACAGGAATTCACTGTGCATCTTCTCATTTTCCATTACATTCAGATGTCACTTTAATATGTAAAGAGTTTGCAGAAAATAGTTCAGGAATGTAGGCATTGGTGATTCTTGTAAAGGAAAATCCATGTATTATCCCCTGAATGGAAAATCAATGTGATAAAGAGGACAAGATGTTCATCTGTTTCTCACTTCTACCCTGTGCATTGGTATCTCCCTGGTGGTATAGAATGTGCTGTGATTCTTTTCTTCTGTATTTCCAGTTAAACACCACAAATAGTGAACACTAAACAAATTTGTTGAACATATAAGTGAATGAATTGTGAGTGAATGGGATGCCAAGCAGGCACTGTATATATTAACATAAACCTCCTGTAAGAGATCAGATCTAGAGGTGCAGATACAGTGGTTGCCACCACATGGGTAGTTGATAAAATCATGTACCTTGGATGAGATTACCAAAGAACTCTCAAATAGGAGATTCAACAATGGGACTAATGTCAACTATATATCCAGGAAAACAAAAGCAAAACTAAGGTACTTTCCTCTGGGGAAACCTGCTCCATCCACTGACTTGGACTGCCCAGTCATAAACCAATCCTTCCCAATAAACCTCCAGATTTCCCACCTCCAAAATGAGCAGGGGGGAAGGAGACAAATTCCTACTGAGACCTTGTCTGCTATGCTTGAGCCTGTGGAGGTTGAAAAGCTATTGTAGACTTTTGGGAAGATGGTGAGCTAGAAAGACACAGGACTCTCTTCTCCTCCAGAAAAATAGTTAGAGGACAGACTGAAGCAGCCTAGAAAAACATCTTCTAGAGTTTAGGACATCAGCCAAAGGCTGGACCCCGCCCAGAGGAGAGCAGGACAAAGGAGGTAAACCACGACTACAGAACTGTGAGTTGAAATCAGTAGCTGCTGCTGACGGCACCATTCCTCACACTAAAAACACTTTAGAATTCTGAAGCCTCTGGGCCTGTGGCTACTGACAAAGGGGGCTCCATGGATCTTTCACCACAGGAAGGGGGAGAGAGAGGGACACAGCATAAGACTGACTCAACTCTGACGAACAAGTTTAGTCTGCTGTGTCCCATGAGCCCTTCCAGTAGCCAGCAAAAGTCTGGAGAATCCAACACTTGTAACCTCCCTCTCTTCTAACTGGACCTAAATGTTGAGGATGACCCAGGAAGAGGGAGAGAGAGGGACACAGCTGACTCAGCTTTTGACTCACAAATTTTGTTGACTGTGTCCCAGGAGCCCTTCCAGCCTGGGTGGGGCTGTGCTATTTTTTGCCTTTGAGCCTGCAAGGGGCTAAAGATATACAACCCTCCCAATCTCCTCCTCTACTAAAAGGGTTTGATTGTGGAGGACTCAGAAGAGAGTGGAAATATTTCCAACCCGGGAAAAGGAAAGGGGCTGCCAGACAAGGCTGGAAAACTGTCTTAGAGAAAGCTTGAATTATAAGATTTGTAGCCTCCAGAAAGGAAGCTCTATCACATTGATCTGGTCTGTGTTGCAACAAATACACTCCAGCCAGGCATTGATCTGACAGCTGGTAAAGAGCGCCATCTGATGGCATAACAAGGAAGTGCATGCAAGAAAATTAAAAATAAGTAGGAGAGGTTCTTTCTGGCCTCTCTAGCTTCCTTTCCCAAGGTCCTAGGAAGAAAGTCTACAACCAATTACTGGATCCAGGAGCCCGTTTGGAGAAACCAACAGGAAAATCCTAACAATCCAAACTGAGCCAAGATTAAAGAACAGGGATAACACACAGCCTCCTGCCACTAAATCCCTAAAAAAGAGAAGAAATTCAGCATCTGAGTAAACTATATCCTAATCAGATGCTAGATATCAGCAAAAACTTACAAGACATAATAAGAAAATAGAGGACATGTCCCAAGAAAAGGAATATATCAAAGCCCCAGAAGAGATGCAGAATCTGAGAGAACAAATTGGCGAGATGCACCCAAATTTCCAAAATCAAATTAATGAGTTGAAAGACAGCGTGATTAAAGTGATAAATGACATCAAGAAGACATTGCACGAGCACAAATAATAATTTGAAATCCTGAACAGAAAAGTAACAGTGCTCATGGGAATGAAAGACACATTAGGTGAGATAAAAAACACATTAGAGGCATTCAACAGCAGACTCAAAATGATAGAAGAAAGAATATGCGATACTGAAGACATAACAGCTAAAATTGAAGATAGAAAACAACAGAGAGAAAAAAATGGAATATTTGAACAAGGGTTCAGAGAGATGAATGACAACATAAAACACAACAACATAGGTGTTATGGGAGTTCCAGAAAGAGAAGAGAAGGGAAAAGGGGCAGAAAATGTATTTGAGGAAATAATAGGTGAAAATTTCCCAACTCTCATGAAAGAAATGAACTTACATGTCCAAGAAGCACACCGTACCCCAATCAGAATAAACCCAAATACACCTATTCCAAGACACATACTACTCAGAATGTCAGATGTCAAAGATAAAGAGAAATTTCTCAGAGCAGCAAGGGTGAAGCAAACCATCATGTCCAAGAGACATAAAGTAAGACTTAACACAGATTTTCTCTTCAAAAAAGAGAAAAGAGAGAGGTATGATACAATTAGGATACTGAAAGTAAAAACTGCCAGCTGAGAATTCTTTATCCAGCAAAAAGTCCTTCAAATATGAAGGTGAGTATAAAATATTCACAAACAGAAACTAAGAGAGTTTGCAAAAAAGAAACCACCTTTGCAGGAAGTACTAAAGGAAGCCTTAGAACCTGAAATAAAAAGATAGGAATGACAGGCTTGGAGGAGAGTACAGAAGAAAGAATAGCAGAAAGGAAAACCAAAAAACTAAAAAGACAGACAAAAATATGATATGACATAGGAAAACCAAAGAATGAAATTTAGGAAGTAAATAGTGCATTTACAGTAATATCATTGAATGTGAATGGATTTATCTCCACATTCAAAATAGACAAGTTGACACAATGGATAAAAAAAAAACATGAGCCATCCATATGCTATTTACAGGAAACTCACTTTGTCCCAGGGATACAAAACAGCTAAAAGTGAAAGACTAGAAAAAGATACTCCATCCAAATAGTAATCAGAAAAGAGCTGGGGTAGCTATACTAATATCAGACAAAAGACAGTATAAATGCAAAAAGTTCTGATTGATACAGAAGGACACAGTATATTAATAAACAAGACAATCCACCTTGAAAATATAAGTCATAAATATCTATGCACCTAAACAAGGTGCCCCAAAAATACATGAGTAAAACTCTGACAAAACTGAAGTAAGAAATAGACATCTCTACAATTATCATTGGAGACAAACACACCACTCACATCAATAGATAAAGAAAACTAGACAGAAGATCAACAAGGAAACAGAGAACTTGAACCATATGATAAACAAGTTAAACTTAACAGACATATACAGAACACTTCATACAAATTCACCAGTTTACACATTAGTCTCAAGTGCCCATGGATATTTCTCTAGGATAGACCACATGTTAGGGCACAGTGAAGCTCTCAACAAATATAAAACGACTGAAATTATACAAAGCACCTTCTCAGATCATAATGTAATGAAACTAGAAATCAATAATCGACAGAAAAAAAGTAAATTCTCAAATGTATGCAGGCTGAACAACACACTCCTAAATAATCAGTAGGTCAAAGAAGAAATTGCAAGTGAAATCAGTAAGTATATTGGGAAAAATGAAAATAAGAACACAACTTATCAAAACTTATGGGATACAGCAAAGGCAGTGTTGAGAGGGAAATTTCTAATCCTAAAATGCCTACATTAAAAATGAAGAAAGAGCTAAACTCAAAGATTTAACTGAACAACTAGAGAAACTAGAAAAAGAACAGCAAACCAATCCCAAAGCAAGCAGAAGGAAAGAAATAATAAAGATCAGAGCAGAAATAAATGAAATTGAGGACAAAAAGAAAATAAAAAAATCAAAAGCTGGTATTTTGAGAAAATCAATAACATTGACAAACCAATACCTAGAATAACAAAGAAAAAAGAAAGATGCAAATGAATACAATCAGAAATGAAACGGGGGAAGATACAAATGACCTCACAGAAATAAAAAGAATCATAAGAGGATATTATGAAAAACTATATGCCAACAAACTAGACAACCTAGAGGAAATGACAAATGACTGGAAATGCAAAAATAACCAACATTGATGTTAAAAGAAATACAACAACTTAACAAACCAATTACATTTAAAGAGATTGAATCCATCATTAAATATCTCCTAGCAAAGAAAAGTCCAGGAACAGATGGCTTCACAGGTGAATTCTACCAAGCATTTCAAAAATAACACCAATCCTGTTGAAACTCCTCCAAAAAGTTGAAGAGGAGGGAAATTGCCCAGCACATTTTATGAAGCCACATCACTCTAATATCAAAGCCAGATAAAGATACCACAAGAAAAGAAAATTACAGACAAATCTCTCTAAGGAACATAGATGCAAAAATTCTCAACACATTACTTGCAAATCAAATCCAACATCATATCAAAGCACTTGTACATCACAACCAAGTGGAATTTATTCCTGGTATGCAAGTCTGGTTCAACATAAGAAAATCAATCAATGTAATACACCACATTAACAAATTGAAGGGGAAAAAAAACACATTGTCACCTCAATTGGTGCAGAAAAGGCATTCAACAAAATCCAGAATTCTTTTTTGATAAAAATACTTGAAAAGTTAAGAACAGAAGGAAAATTCCTCAATATGATAAAAAGCATATATGAAAACCATACAGCCAACACTGTCCTCAGTGGGTAATGGTTGAAATCTTTCCCTCTAAGGTTTGGAAAAAGACAACGATGCCCACTGTCACCATTGTTATTCAGCATTGTACTAGAAGTTCTTGGGCGATTAGACAAGAAAAAAAAATTAAAGGCATCCAAATTGGAAAAGAGGAAATAAAACTCTCAGCGTTTGCTGATTACATGATCCCGTACTTAGAAAATCCTGAAGTATCTACACCAAAGCTACTTGAGCTAATAAATGAGTTCAGCAAAGTGGCAGGATACAAGATCAAGACGCAAAATTCAGTAATGCTTTTTATACATGAGTACAAAACAATCTGAGTTGGAAATCAGGGGAAAAATTCCATTTTCGATAGCAACAAAAAGACGCAAATACCTTGGAATTAATTTAACCAAAGAAGTACAGGACTTATATACAGAAAACTACAAAACAATGCTAAAAGAAATTTAAAAAGAACTAAACAAATAGAAAGGCATTCTGTGTTCATGGATTGGAAGACTTAATATTGTGAAGATGTCAATCTTACCCAAACTGATTTATAGATTCAATGCAAAACCAATCACAATCCCAAAACTTTATTTGACTGAATTAGAAAAGGCCATTAACAAATTCATTTGGAATGAAAAGTGCACTCAAATAGTCAAAAGCATTCTGTAAAAGAAGAGCAAAGTGGGAGGAAATTCACTGCCTGACCTTGAAACATATTACAAAGCTACAGTGGTCAAAACAGCATGATACTGGCATAAAGATATACATATGGGTCAGTGGAATAGAATTGAGAACCAAGAAATAAACTCTCACCTATACAGTCAACTGGTTTTTGACAAAACTACCAGGTTAATGTTAATGGGACAAAACAGTCTCTTCGACAAAAGGTGCAGTAACAACCGGATATCTATAACCAAAAGAATACAAGAGGACCCTTATACCACTCCCTATACAAGAATCATCTCAAAATGGATCAAAGACCTAAATATAGAAGCCAGACCATAAAAGTACTAGAAGAAAATGTAGGGAAGTAAGTGGTGGTTCTTGAACCTTATACCCAAAGCACGTGCAACAAAAGAAAAATAGATAAATGGGACCTCTTTAAAATTAAACATGCTTGCACCTCACAGGACTTTGTGAAAAGGGTAAAAAGGCAGCTGAATCAACGGGAGAAAATATTTGGAAATCACATATCTGATAAGGGTTTAATATCCAGTATATATAAAAAGATGTTCCAACTCAACAATAAAAAGACAAATGACCCAATTAAAAATTGGGCAAAAGTCTTG
>JAQZBX010060211.1:0-10537 GCA_029593785.1 Cabassous unicinctus | reverse complement strand
TGGAGATACTACATTTACTCTCCTGAGTTTTCTGAGTCTGTTAACTGCAATTAAATAATAAAAATATCAAGTCTACACAAAACCTTCAGCATCTTCAGTATACCCCAAGACCCAGGGGGAGCAATAGCTCATTGGATTATAAAGTGACTTCCTCAGGAAGCAAGGTTAGCAGGGGCCTTGATGCACATGGCATCAGAGGCCGAAGCTCGTTACACATGGTCAAACACACACACCTTTATCCCAAATCTCTTAACCTAAGAGTGATGATGCCCTAATGATGCCTCTGCTTCTCATGTCCCCAGTCCATGGGTTTTCAATGAAGGTATGTCACAATAACCTGTCAGTTCCTCAGGAAGACATGACAGAATGCGGAGAGAGTGGCAAAGAAGGGCAAATATTGCAACCCCCACCCCCACCCCACATGAGATTCAGATCTGCTCCCATGCCTCAACTGAAAGCCAATGCTTTGTCAAAGAGAATCTCTACACCTTGGGGCACATCATTCTCCTTAGACATGTCCTCCTGTCAAAATCCAAACCAATTTCATTTGGCAATGTTCAGTCAAGTTGAGGACGTACGCAACCTTTGACTTAGCAATTCCATTTTTCAGGTAAATAGCTCAGAAAAACTCCTACATATGAACACCAGCAGACATGTAAAATATGTTCATTGCAGCAGTGTTTGAAAGACTGAAAAATTGGAAACAACCTAAATGTTCAGCAACAGGAGAATTGATTTAAAATGTGTGATACACACACACACAATGGCATAATATGCAATAGTGAAAATGAACCAGAGCTACACATACCAACATACATAATTTATAAAGTAAGTCTAGCAAAAAAGCAATATAAAGAAGGATCCAGTATAATACTATATATAAAATGACATATTTCAGAATACATACATATGTAACAAAAGTATAACGAAATTCAGGGAAAAATAAACACCAAATTCAAGGTACTTGTTAGCTCCTGAGGTTGGAGGAAAGCATTGCAGCCAGTCAGGGGTACACAGATGGCTTTCATGGCATTGGTAATTGTATTAGCTTCCTGTGGCTGTTGTAACAAACTACCACAACTTGGTGCCTTAAAACAAGGGAAATTTATTCTCTCCCAGTTTTGGAGGTCAAAAGTATGAAATCGGTATCACTGGGTTGAAATCAAGGAGTTGGCAGGGCCACACTCCCTCCGGAGGCTCTAGGGCAGGGGTTCTTAACCTTTTTCTTCCATGGACCCCTATGCCAGTCAGGTGAAAACCACAGACACCTTACTAAGTCCACACTATACTGTGTATTATTTAATAAATATATCACACCCACACCAACATGTCCCCACAAGAATAATGTTTTCTTGAATTTCAATTCAAGCTCACAGACCCCTTGTTAAGAACCTCTGCTCTAGGGGAAGTCTGTTCTTTGTCTCTTCCAGTTTCTGATGGCTGCCAGCATCCCTTGGCCTATGGCTGCATCACTCCCATCTTCATGGCATTATCAAATCCCTTTCTGCTCCATCTTCACATTGCCTTTTCTTCTGTGTCTCTGTTTAATCAGCCTCTATTCCCACTTATAAGGACATCTGTAATTGCATTTAGGGCCCACCCAGACAATCTAGGATAATCTCCCTGTCTGATGAGCCTTAGCTTGATCACATCTGCAAAAACCCTTTTCCCAAATAAGGTCACATTTACAGGTTTCAGGGATTAGCACCTGATATCTTCGGAAGCCCATTTTTCAGACTACCACAGTAATGTTTTGTTTCTTAAACTGAATAGTGGGTAATAGAAGACATAGAATCGTGGCCCTCTACCTTGAGTTCGTTATCGTCTGTGTGTGGATTTTATATCAGACACAGACTGTGAACCTCTCATGGAATAAGAAGTCTCCAAGAAACTGAAGAGCAGTGTGATGGGAGAAACTCATGAGGAGGTTAGAAGAGAAGGAGACATGCTCTAAGAGCAGGGTACATGAATTTGTCATTGTAGAGGTAGGGTAGTTCTGGGTGAAACGAGGCCTAAAGCATGACACCCTGTCATTTTTAGAATTTTTTGTGAGTCTATTTTAAGATGTTAAATTATATTTAAAGAGTGGCCTTTCTTCCAAAACTTAGCATTTAACAAGAGACCCAAAGACCAAAAAACGAAACAAAACAAAGTTCAAAAACCCAGTGAATTGAATGCTGTGATGGCTAGGCTAATGTGTCAACTTGGCCAGGTAATTGTGCCCAGTTGTTTGGTCAAGCACTAGGCTACTTGTAATACAAGGACATTTATGGGCTTTAGTCATCAGTGAGTTTACTGCATAGATGTCTGGTTACATCTACGATCAACCATGGAGACTGCCGTCAGGAATGAATGATGTTTTATCCAATCAGTTGAATGCCTTAAAAGGGGAAGTGATTTCAGCATTCAGAGAGAATTTCCCAGCTCATCTTTGGACAGCCCACGTCTCCTGGAAACTCATGAAGGACCTTCACTGGACTTTCATCGGAGCCCCTGGTTTGCAGCCTGCCTGTGGAACCTGGACTTGTGCATCCCCACAGTCATGGGAGAGACTCTTATTATATCTCATACTATTTACAGATATCTCCTGTTGACTCTGTTTCTTAGAGAACCCTGACTAATACAAATGCTAATGTATAGCAGTAGAAATTCAGGCATTGTGGGTAGGTCAGTGAAGAAAACAGTCACATTGCATAGGCAACCACCAACTCCACCTGTTTGTTTTTTTTTTTCTTCATATTTTTATCAAATTTATTTGTATAAGATTTTTTTTTTACTTTATTTTGTACATTTAATAATTGAAAATATAAACAATTAAAAACTAAAAAGTAAACACAGATGAATAAATATATACATTTCTTGATTAAATGTAATGGATACATATAAATTTTTTTTTTAATCAAACAATATGTTACATAATATATTTGGTTCATAGTAACACATTCATACAGTATTTGTCCTTTTGTGTCTGGCTCCACCTGTTTTTAATTTAAGCTTCTGTCTCCCTCCCCTTCTAGGTAAAAAGAGCTGCAAGTGCTCTGTGAGTCAGCTCTGTTCCAGGTGGTGAAAATGGGCTTGGTGAGCTCCCTGGCTGACATGGGCAGGGCTGGGGGAAGCAGGTGGCCGCCCCCTTGTCAGCACAGTTCCTCTGTGACTAAGTGCATGTTTTTCTTTGCCCACAGCCTGGTCCCAAGCAGGACTGATGAGAATGGGCACAAGCTCCACAGCCAGAGATTCCCTGTGTCTTCCATTACCAAATGAAGGAGTAGTTAGTAATGACCAGGACCAACTCTACAGGAAGTGCTGTGGAAATCTACAAAATGGAGGCTGACATCTGTAGCATTTTGCCTAAGGATGTTTTGTCAACAAAGTGTTTTGTGCATGGGAAACATTCTAGATGAGCCATTTTTGCACCTTACAGGTGACTAATAAGGATAATCTCTCTACTTTGGCAGGCTTAGAAGCTGTGGTTGCTGACATTTCATTCATCAAATCTCAGATCAGATGACATCTCTACAGACATCTACCTAAAAGTAATTGCTTTATTAACTTTCCATCCCATTCCCCTTTTAATTTTTCTTGTCACTTTTCACAATCTGCAATGATCTTGTTTACTTATTTGCTTATGTATTACTTGTCCCTTTCTCCCATCAGAATGAAGGCTCTCTGCAGACAGGAATCCTGTCTTTTGGTACACTCTTGTATCATCAGAGCCCAGGACAGTGCCTGACACAGAGTAGACAATAAATATTTGTTGAATGAATGAACAAAATGAATGAATGAATGAATGCAGAGGCAGAATAAATGTTCCAGGATCCGGAAAGAATCAGTTATGGAAGTGAAAATAGAATCCAGGTATAAATGTCCTATATTCATGTGCTGCAACATATTCAGCTAAAATTGTTTCCCAATTTGCCATTTCTGATATGTCTCCACATTCATTTTCTAAATGGGGAAACTGTAGCCCAGTTAAGTGAAGTGACTTGAGCAAAACCGTGTGGTTAATTAGAATTATAGCTAGGACTTGAACTTGGACTCTAATGTCTATCAGAGAAATAATTTACTTATAGGGGGATTTGCATATGAGAAAAGTGTCTGCATGAGAAAAAAAACTGGTACCAAGTCAGCATTATGTTTGACAAGTCAAGAACCACTTGTTAAGGGGATTGTATTCAAGAATAATAATTAAGGAGGCAAACTTGGCTAGCTTTGACAATACTCTACATTATTAGAGATGAGTGAGGGAAGAAGAACATCCTGCTCTCCAGGGCTGCCAGTTAAATGGGATAGACAACATGGAAGTCTTAGACTCAGACTCTGGTAATTTTCAGCATTAGAGTGTTTTCATAGGGTTAAGGGGCAACTCTACCAGGAAGCAGGAGAACTGAATGATTTCATGAGACCTTCCAGCTCCTGAGGGCCATCTGGATAGCTAGCCCAGGAAGCACGAAGACTAGGAGCTTCTAATACACACTTCCCCCTCATCCCCTGAGACTATGCTGCCTCCTTGTGATTTGATGGCCAAATGCTGATTGCATTTACTTAGCACATCAATCAAGAATCATTACTATTTTCCTATAAAGTTTAACTGTTGTATCTGTCCAGTTCTCATTTTCCCTTTATGTGTTGTAGAAAGTGTGCCCTAGTTCATTCATTCATTCTTTCTTACTTCTTTCTCCTTGAAAATGTCACCTGTTCTTCAGAATTGTATTGAGTTATGACAGAAAAGTACCAGAGGCTGTCACTGAAAGGAGAAATTTTTTTTTTCATTAAAAAAAAAAACCTCTGAGTCACCATATCCTCTCATAAATAAGTTCACTACCAACTGACAACAAAAGAATTACCAAGAATAAGAATAAGGGGCAACTACCTGAAGATGAGTCATTTACCGAAGAATAACCTAACTTAGGGAAATTCTTCCTAGCTCTCAAACCAAACTTCTTTATTAACTGATATTATTTATTAATATATGTTTAGTATTGTAGCAACCACTTCCACCACCTTCTGAAAAAATATTATCTTCCTTCAAAGTCACAAAAAGCAACCCATGGATGGCTTCCTAAGAAACAATTTTCAACACAGAATTATGGTACCCTAAATGTTAAACACAAAACTGGAGAAAAAAAAAAAAAAAGCACAAAGCAAGCAATTTAAAATGAAGAATAATTGTTATTTGAGAATAAGTGAAAACTCAAAAGAAACTATTCAGGTCGTCGAAGAGCAACTTTCTAAAAACAGAATCCACAGAACATTCCAGAAAACACTGCACTAACGACCAAATTCAATAAGATCAAAAAATATTATGGCGATTTTCTGTCTGAGGGACAAAGACTGGTAACCTATGCAATGTTTTCAGTTTCATGCTGAGGACTGGTTTGGCTTGTTATTTGAATCATGTCTATGAACACCAGCAGCTCACATATTAGCTTTGGCAAGGGGGCAGCTAGATCTTGTTCTTAGAATTACCCCCTCCAAAAATAAATCCAATGTGTCAGCTCTAAATTATTGACCTAGATTATCTCCTTGACCCTTAACTCTTGGTTTACCAGCCTATCTTTTCCATTACATGATGAGAGCCTTACAGGAGGAACACTGTCTGCTTTCTCTTCCTATCCTCAGCTACTAATACAGAATTAAGTTAATACACAATTGAGTTTGGAGCCCAGTTTAATATTCAGCCATCTTTTGAGAATGTTTTAATCTGACTCTTCTTTGTTCCCCCTTTTCGATGACTCTTCTTGTTCCCAGCTTTTTGGCATTTTAAAGATTTTTAAAAAACATTTTGATTAACGGCACCTTAGACTTTGTATTTCAAATCAGCTCAAAACAGATTTGTAACATTTTACAAAGGATGGTATCGTTTGGTTCCCTTGTGGCTATCATTTTTCTTTTATTTACTATTAATCAAGATCTTAAATTCACAAACAACATACCAAATTCTAAAACACTAATTATAGTATTTATAATTTATAAATATTAATTCGTACCAAACATTATGGATCACTGAAAACAAGCTATTTCAAGCATTTATGATTGGGATGAGCATTTGTGATTGGGATCCACCCACAGATGATAGTCTTCAGGGTCTACAAATAATCTCAACACCTCATCCACGGCAGTGGGTCCAGCTGCTTAATAATTGCTCCATCCCCACCTCACTCAGGCTTTGTTTCTCAGCATACAAGCTGGGCAACTGCAAACACTACCTCTTGAAGGGTGTGGTTTTGGTGCTGTGTGCACCCCAGAAAAATATGTTCTTAAATTTAATCCATTCCTGTGTGTGTGAACCCACAAGACTTTTTGATAAGGTTATTCAGTTAAAGTGTGACCCACCTCATTCTGAACGGGTCTTGATCCTAATACTGGAGTCCGTATAAACAGAATGAAATGCAGAGAGAGAATGCCAACAAAGTAAGAAGCTGAAATTCAAAGGAACCCAGAAGAGAATGGAGAGGTCAGGAGAGGCTGCCATGTGAATTGCCATGTGACAGAGGAGCCCAGGACCAAGGATTACCAGCAGCCAGCCCCAGAATGCCAGTTTTGGGTGAGAGAACATTACCTTGAGGACACCTTGATTTAGACTTCTCTTAGCCTCAAAACCACGAGCTAATAAATTCCCATTGTTTAAGCCAACACATTGCATGTTATTTGCTGGAGCAGCTAGGGAAACTAAACAAAGGGGGATGCCTCACAGTCCACATCCAGCAATCCCACCAAGAAAAAGCAATATAAAAAATGCCAAAAATTAGGCAAAACAAACAGATAAAACAAAGGATACCCAAACAGAGTCCCAAAGGCTTGTAGATTTTAGGTACACTGGAGAATTGACCTGGAGCCTCCTCATGATGCTTCCAGTCTAGAGAGGAAGATAAACTAGAAAGCCAACCATTACAATGTAGGATTCTGAGACCAAATAGTTTTCAGAGGTGAGTAAGGGGCACATGGGAGCACAGAGGAAGGCCACCTGAATCTGCTGTGGAAGAGTCAAGTAAGGCTTCATTCGGGAGCAAACTCTGAGCTGCATTTGGAAGAATAAACTGGAGTTAGCCAGAAATAGAAAGTGGAGGAGGCATCCCGGGCAGAAGAAAGACTGTCACACAAAAAGAACTCAAATAATTGAATAGCATCTGGGGAAGGGGCCCTGTGGAGGAGTGATAGACTATGAAGCTAGATAGGGAGGCAGAGGTCACTGGCAGCCTTATAAACCATGACAAGGAGTTTGGATTTTAATCTGAAGATGAAGGAGTTATTTAAGGATTTAAATCTAGGAAATGACTTACATCTTAAATATAAAATCAGAATGCCAATTTATTCATAGTGAAAATACGTCCCTGCACAGCAGATCAGAGGCTGGAGTCCTCTGGGAAGCAAACACTGTGCCTTCAGGATGGCTACAGGGGATGCCAGAGTCCGATGAGGAAGGGGTTGGTTGAATTAAGACTAAGACAACCTCATTCACTATACAATGGGGATCCACCAACCACCTATCCACTCACCTTCCTTCTGGGAAGGGCATTATACTGGATTAGTAATATTGAGTGATGGCTCTGGCAGCAAAGGAGGCTAGAGAGGGGAGGGGTGAGCCTGAAAGTGGGAGGACCAGTGAGGTGGCTATTGCACTAATGCCTATGAATAACAATGATGCCCTGAATTAAGGCACTGGCAGATTGAGGCAGAATCATGTGGACTTAGGGATCAAGTGGCTGTGGGAAGTGGTGGTGAAGAAGGAGTCTAAGATTGCTGGTTGTCACCAGCCAGAAAGGGAGAGTCAAGGTGTGAAGGAATGTTTGTGCAGGGAGATTAGATTCAAGTCCTGGCTCGTGCCACATTAGGGATTATCTCTTGCCACTACCCAGCATGGATCCTTTACACCTGGCAGACTGAAGGGCTTCCCAAAGGTGCCTACTCTCTCAGGCCTCAGTCCATTTGTTCACATCGCTCCAGATGATATGAAGCCCTTCTTTCTCTATTCTACGTGGATGACTCCAACTTATGTGCTCACCAATTCTGTCCAGTCTTCTCTGGTCCTTCCCTTGCTTTCCTTCCTACTACCATTTCCATGTGTCCGTATTTCCATGCTTGTAAATACTTTATGTCCATTGAGGCACTTACCATCTTCTGTGGTAATTTTTTTATATTTCTTCATTAAACTATGAGCTTATCATTAAGAATAAGGATTAGTCTCATGCATCTTTGTACATATGCAAATTGTTTGGCACAGTAAATGCTTAATGAATATTTTCTAAGTGAGAAAAAAAATGAGCCAACATATTTGATGAAATTTAGAGATTGGCAGGAATTTACTAGATGGCAGTAATTGAAAGGGGCAGACAAGGATACACAGCTAACATGAGCCTCAAGAAGTTTTGTTTTTGTTTTTTTTATTAGAGCAGTTGTAGGTTTACAGAAAGATCATGCAGAAAGTACAGCGTTCCCATATACCCCACACACAGTTTTCCCTATTTTTAACATTTTGCCTTAGTGTGGTACCTTGTTACAATTGATGAAACAATATTATTATAATTAAATTATTAACTATTGTCCATAGTTTACAACTATGTTGTACAGTTCTATGGGTTTTTTTAAATTCTGGTAACATATATACAAACCTAAAATTTCCCATTTTATCCACTTTCAGATATACAATTCAGTGGTGTTAACTACATTCACAATGTTGTGCCACCATTACCACCATCCATTACTAAAACATTTCTGTCACCCCAAACAGAACCTCTGCACCAATTAAGTATTAACTCCCCATTCCCCACCCCTGCCCAGCTCCTGGTAACCTGTATTTTAGTTTCTCACTCTATGAATTTGCATATTCTAATTATTCCATATAAGTGAGATCATACAATATTCGTCCTTTTGTGTCTGGCTATTTCACGCAACATGTCTTCAAAGTTCATCCATGTTGTCACATGGATTAGAACTTCATTAAGAAGGAGGAGTTTTTACCTTGGGGAATGGATAGGGGTGGGAGAAATGATGATGAAGGAAGCAGCCTTGGGAGTCAAGGAGAAAGCCCAAACTCTTCACAGCCCTATGCTCCTTGGCACATGAGCGAATGGCCAGCCACTGGTTGTAAATGTGCATAGGGGAGAAAAGCCAGACTCATGTTAAGGTGAGGAATGCAGGCAACGTAATGGGAAGGCATTCAGGGTCTCAGATAGGATGACATTCAGCGAGTGTATACCAGCATAACAGTACCGCTTGGTAGGCAGCCACTCTTCCCAGCCTCAAAGGTTCCCCATAGCTTGACCATCCATAGGTCCCCCCAACCAATAACCCCAGAAACTAAAGAGGTAACCTGGTACAGCAAAGGGCCTCCCTGAATTACATGAACCTGTGCCTACATGATGACCATTCTCTTTTCTGCTTGTTTGGGGCCAGTCCACAATGTTCTGGTAATCAAATATTTTTATTATCACCCCTGAGAATAAGCAGTTTATTTCTGAGGAATGGAGGCAGGAGGGCCTAGTAGACAGAGCTAAGGAGGAGAAGTAGCACTGAGATGCCTGAAGAGGACAGTGAGGAAAGAGCTACAGATCCAAGGAGGCTGAGGGTCACAGGGTTGGGAGGTCTAGTTAGCAGAACCGGCTTGGAAGCTACCTGGATAGGCCAGGGGAGAGGTGCCCTAGCTAGCTGCCTCCTGAAAGTGGCTATCCCAGGAGGAAAGAACTTGACCAGGTCTCAGGGCCTGGAAATATTGGAAGTAGAGTTTAATGTCTGTGGTGGGGGAGAACCACAATGAGGATGACCTTGAGTAACTGAGAAAGACATTTATGCCAAATTCTTCTTAAGAGTTATTTTAATATTGGCTTAATTTTATTGTATCCTAATCCTTCAAGAAGTATAATCTCACATATAATAAATATACTACTTTATTAACCAGAAGATTCTGCCCACTCGATATAAATTTTCTTTATTTCTAGATACCTCTCTGGAGGGAGAGGAAACATGAAACAAAAGCAGTTAATGTTTGTATACGTTCTCTTTCACTTTGAAAAAGTTATAGGGAATTTATCCCACTGTCTTAATTATTTCTGGCATGGAATGATCTAGCAAAAACAAAGTGAATTTCAGCTTTAGTCACCCATAAAGTTCCAGAAGACTGCAATGCAACAGTTCCTAGTACAGAGTCAAACATGCTTCTGGACTTCTCTTCTGAAATGTAGCAAATGGAATTGCCTTTGACATGCACAGCTTAGCAATGTGCTTAAGAATGTCCAGAATATTATGGAAGTGGGTGGGCTTCCGTCTACCATATGGGAGGTTCCGAGTTTGTTTCCCGGGGCTTCCTGGTGAAAGCGAGCCAGCCTGCGTGGAGAGACAAAGAGGAGACAATGAGAGACACAACAGAGACAAAAAGAGACAAAGAGGAGAGACAATGAGAGTCACAACAAACCAGGAAGCTGAGGTGGCTCAAGAGATTGAGTGCCTCTCTCCCACATCAGAGGTCCCAGGATCGGTTCCCGGTGCCTCCTAAAGAGAAGACAAGAAGAGAAGACAAGCAGACACAGAGAGCACACAGCGA
>JAQZBX010060210.1:6266-17453 GCA_029593785.1 Cabassous unicinctus | reverse complement strand
GGATAGACCACATTCTCGGTCACAAAAAAACTCTCAACAAATTCAGAAAGATTGAGATTATACAAAGCAATTTCTCTGAAAACAATTAAGTTGGAATTAATAAGGTGCAGAGAACCAGAATAGGCTCAAAGATATGGAAGTTAAACAACACAATCTTAAAGAATCAGTGGGCCAAGGAAGAAATTGGAAAGGAAACCTGTAACTACCTTGAAATGAATAAAACTGTGGTTACATATCAAAACCTATGGGATACATAGAATCAGTGCTGAGAGCAAAATTTATAGCCATAAATGCTTATAGTAAAAAAAGAAGAAAAAGCTAAAATCAAAGGCCTAACTTCACAGATACAAGCCATTGTACATTTTGTCAAAACCTATAAAAATGTGCAGTGCAAAGTGTAAACTATAATGTAAACTCTTGACCATGGTTACTAGAAATACTTCAATGTGTTCATCAATTGTAACAAATGTACCACCCTAATAAAGGATGTTGTTGATGGGGGAAAGTGTGGGAGCAAGAAGGTATGATCATATGTGAATCTCCTATATTTCCTATGTTACATTTGTGTAATTTAAATATTCCTTTAAAATTAAGAAAAAATGCATTAAAGAAAAATTAAATAAAACAATGTAAAAAGCATTACTAACTATAACTGTTATCTTGCATTTAACATATTTTCCCCCTAACCTACCCACGTAATGACACCTTGTATTAGTATTATATACTTGACATAGTTCATGAGAGAATGTTCTCATATTTGTTCTCTTAACCACAATCCATCTTCTACCACAGGATTCATTGTGTTTACTGCCACATGCTTTGTACAATCCATTGAAAGTGTATACTCAGTGGTTCTCATATTCATCACAGAGTTGTACTGTCATAAGCGCAGTCCATTTTAGAACACTTTCATTATTTTAAAAGGAAAAATCCGATATCCCCTTATGCTCCCATTGTTGTCCTTTAGAATTGCCTTCTTTGTCATTGCTTCAAAAATATTATAATGTTGCTGTTAACAATGATCCATTTATTATATTAGTTATTATTTTCCCATGTCTCACCATATACTTAACACTTTGTAAAGGAAGAGCATTCTTATACTAGTAACCACAATCTTCAACCACCACCAAAATCAGTTATACAATCCCCACACTATTCCCTAGCTTCCTTTCAATTGAAACATTACACACACAGTGAGTATAACTAACACTGATGATCTCCTTGGCTGTCCTTGGGCAGCCTCCTGATATAGCTGACTGTATATATACTGAAGGAGATCCAATAAACGGGGCATCCCCCAAGAATACAAAGCTTCAGAGTGTTTTCATTTCATTTCAACGGCATTTGGTGACCCCGACGTGATACGGTGCCATAGCGGTTGTGCTGGACAGATCCCCGCAAGACTTTGCAGAACGGATTCCTGCAGCAAGTAGTTTTGGGATGGCCCCCGGGAGCACCTTGGCAAAGAAACATGGTCCAGACCTAATCATCCTCTAACAGGACATTGACGCCCCAGAGGTCAGTTAGTCATTGGTCCACAATCAGTAGTCCCAATATAAGTAACACCACTATTGTATGCAGTAGTTCCAAGGTAAGTAGTGCCACTACTGTATGTAGTAGCCCCAAATATTATTAGTTTGATGCAAAAAACTTTGTCTTTTAAAGTAACATGTGGACTACATTAACCACAGGACAGAGGATCCAATTAAAAGTGTTACAGCAATTTCTTAAAGCTGCTGGATGTAAAGTGAAAGAAGAGCAACTATTAGATATGTTGCACAGAGTGGGTACATATTGCCCGTGTTTCCCCAATAAGGGAAACTTAGATTTAGAGTTATGGGAAAAAGTATGACAACATTTTAAATGTAAGTTTGAGCAAGGTGAAAAAATACCTTTTAGTGCTATTACAACTTGGAGCCTTGTTCATGTGGCATTAACTCCACTACACATTACATCAGCAAAAACGGAAACAGATACGGCTTCTCCATCCATGCTGCGAAATTCTATTCACCTCCATTTCCACCACCACCGCTGCCACCTATTTCAGTGGCTGGGGGATGCCTAGATATCTCAGAGGAGCTCCTTTGCTACCATCAAACAAGGAGTCTCTGAATCCTATCTAGATTTTGTGAATAAATTACAAAAAGCAATTACCCATCAAATTGGCAACTCAAAGGCAGTGAACACATTGCTTCTCCAATTGGCATATGAAAATGCTAACATCTGTTGTGAAAAAGCCATAACTAATATTCACACAACTGCTCAAACAATTGGAGAATTTATTAAAGCCTGTCAAAATGTAGGCACAGAAGCCTTTAAAGTCCAGGCTCTCACAGCCGTGTTTAAATCTACCCAACCCTGTTTTAAATGTGAGAAAGTTAGGCATTTTAAAAAGAAATGCCCTCAAAATCAGCCCAGAGTTAAACTCCCCACTTCCAGCTGTCCTCGGTGTGAAAAAGGAAAGCATTGGGTGAACCAATGCCGTTCCAAATTTGATAAAAATGGCATTACTCTGACAGGAAACAGGAAGAGTGGCACCATCTCCAGCACCCCCAAGAACCCCAGGAGCAAACTCCATTACCCAGTCCCCAAACAAAACAACAACAGCAGCCACAACAGTCAAGCATTTTAGAACCAGACCACAGGAGAATCCTAAAGTGCTGAATAAAGCCTTGTTGGTAAAATCACGCTTGTAAGAAAATATTTTGTCAGAGTTAAGTAAGATAAGGAAAATATTCTGGCAGCAACTCTGCAAATCTCCTACTGTCTACATGATAAGGCTGTGGGCTGATGGGGGCTAATAAAATTAAACCACTGGAAGAGTAAGAAAACTTGGCAACACAGTTTCCAGGAAAATTCTCAAAGGCAGTAAAATCAAAGTTGTATGTTTCTATTGATGTGTTGTAACTCATTTTGTGTTTGTTCAGTGTCAGTATATATTTTGATATCTCTGGATGGTAATATTAAATTGATAAGTGAAAATTATGAAAAGATTTCTATTCAAATGGCCAAAAATTAAATAAGCACTTATATTAATAAATAAATATGGATACTAATTTGAAATAATAAAAATAGTTATAAACAAATTAAATCATTATTCTGACAAGTTTGTTTAGTGTTGATGATAATTATATGTTGTAAGAGGTTTGCTTAGAAACAGTTTCCAAAATCATTTGGTAACTAAGTACAGAAAATATATAGAATGTGATTTTATTATTAAAGGAAAAGAAAATAATTTTGTCCTAAGATAAAATGACTGGTTATTAAAAAAGAGTAAAATGTGGGACAATACCTGAGTCAATACAGAAATGCAGAAGGTGCTCAGAAAAGGAATTTTTGTGGTCAAAGTAAAGCAAGATTTAATGGGTCTGCCTATAAAAATTTAAAAGCTTTAGCACCAAATAGTATAATAATACAAAGTTAAAATTTTATTCTTTCTCAAATTTCTTAAGTCATTGGTCTATTTTAGTAAAAGTTTACAAAGAGTTTTTCTTCTGAATAATCAGTATACAAAAAAGAAAGTCTGTTTTATCAAAATAGCTTCCTGTACTTTAACCTTATCATTTCCTTAAAGAAACTAGTCTTATAACTTTTAAAAGAACATAATGTTCAAACCTGCTTTCTCAAAGTCAAATCCTGAAAGGTAGTTTTTATTTCAAATTAGTGCAAAAGATTTGTTCTTTCAACTTGAAAAATGTAAAGTAATAAAATAGTTAAGTTTATTTAGTATGTGACAGTTTAAATAGAAAGTATTTAAAATTGTTTTAAAATTCAAAAGAAATTCTTTAACTCTCTGTTAATTAAATTTGCACAAATAAAAGCTTCATATGAATACTTAAAAGTTGTATAAAATTCCTAGAAATTTAACAATGTTTATATGTAACAATAACAACCTCTCCATCTAAAAATCAAGAGGTGAATGCTTTAACTCATATTATCTGATTTTCCCCACCTCTGCTAAAAAAGCATCTCTATCGCTGCAAAAAGAGAGCAGCCATTAGGAGCTGCCAGTAGTGCATAACAACAAAATTTAATATCCAATTACATCACAATCACTTTGTTTTGAAACTTGGTAAAATTTTCTTTAATATCTCCTTAAACAAGTCAAACCAGCCCACATTCCCCTTCCTGTAAAAAAGCCAACAATAAACTAAGTTTAAATTCAACACTGTGGGTCACAGCCTCAGTTCCAATTAAAAAGCTAACAGCAGAACCAATACAGGTATTAAGATTACAAGTTAATGTGCTGCCCCACAGCCCAAATAGGAAATAATGATTTGTTATTTCCTATCCCTCAAGCTATACAAAGTAGAGAAATTAAAGTCATTTTGATCAAGCTACTAGCCTATATAACCTCAATGGTTAGGAATCTTAAACACATAAAAAATAAAATTCATTCATTAGATGTCTGCTAGTTAAAAGTCTTATTATTGTTTGTTGTTATATAATCTACTATTGTTATGAATTTTATATATAAAATACTTAAATACTAATCAAAACTTTAATACAATACTTTGCATACATAAGTAATTTAGTAACTTTTAGGTTACACATAAATGTATATTATTGAATGTAAATGTAAATCTCTCCTTTGAGTTTGAACAATCTTAAAATTGAATGTATTAGAAAAGAACTTAGTATTATTCAAACCTAAAAATGAAACATCATGCAAGAAACTTTGTTAATCAGCAAGCCAATGCTTTGCAAGTCAACAATTCATATTTCAAGAAAAATAATGAAAATTAAAACTGTAGACACATCAGAGATGTTTTGTAACAAATAACAGATAAAGTGCATTCCAGAGAGAGTTGTGTTCCTCCCTGAGAAAGCTGGCCATTTTCTTAAGGACTAATGCATGAACCTTGGAATGTACTGTCCAGGGAGTGTTGTGTTCCTTCCTGAGGAGGCTGGCCTCTTCCTCACAAATTGAATTAACACAGTGCTCACAATTCGACATGTATAGTATCAAGTTCATTAATCATGAACCCAGTAAAAAAATAATCCCTAGTCAAACCAGGTAAAGTCCCACCCTAGGAGAAGGTGCTCTGCACAAGTGTTTTCAATCAAGACTCTAGTGTCAGGTACTGATTCAAAACTTCCCAGGTGAAAGCTAAATATTGGTGAGTGCATATATAAAACTGCTCTATTTATCTGTCATTCTGCAACTTTGTTCAATATTGATTTAATCTTTTAATTAATTATGCTATTCTTGTTTCTCACTCTAATTGTCAGGATAGACTTATTAAACTATATATGCATATTAGCTTTTATATTATATCCATCTGGGACTCTGGCCAAAAGTGGGCCAAGTATATCAGTTTGTCCCCTAGTTTAGTGAGCATGTAAATATATGTATACGTATCATAAGAGATTGAAATATAACATTTAAACCCTTGTTTATAAACAATCAAATATTTTGTATTCTTTCAATTATTAACAAAAGTTCACTATCTAGATATCAGTGGAAAGTCCTGCCGCAAGGAATGCTTAATAGCCCCACCATGTGTCAATATTATGTCTTTCAGTCTTTATGCCCTACTCATCTACCTTCCCACAGACATGTATCTATCATTACATAGATAATATGCTTATTACAGTCCCCTCAGAAACACTTTTAACACAACTGTATAAACATCTCCAAAATTCTCTTACTCAAACTAGTTTCCAAATAACCCCTAATAAAATCCAGTTAACTCAGCCTTGAAAATATTTAGGATATGTCATGTCATCTAAAACAAAAAAGGAGGAATATGGATATCTCCACTAGAAATACAATAGCACTAGCACTATATACTTTTAATTTTTTAAATTGTGATAAAGATGGCCTTTTAGCAACTGAGAAACATTTTTTCCCTCATCAGGTGAGTCATAAAATACAAGCTAAATTTCTGTACAAAGTAATGTTAGGAGACAGATCTTGGAAACAACCTTGTGACTTTATAACAAGGAGGTGAGGGTATGCCTGTTTTATTACTCCAACAGGCACCTGCTGGCCACCAGCAGAGAACATGAAGCTATATCATGACCTGGAAGGATCACCCATTCAACCCAATACCATAAATGGAAAAGATGACAATGGAGGAATAAATGGACTTCTGGGCACAAGCATGCCATAACATTATCCAAACTCAGGGAGTAACTTGAGGAAGTCTTAATCAGTTAAACCTAAAAAATTGATTGGTACATTTTTTACTTCCATTATTTCAGCCATTATCATAGCTGCCACTGCCACCACTGTGGCAGTCACCCTTACAGAATCAGTCCAAACTGCTCATGCTGTTAATCAAATTATGACCAATGTCACCAATGAGCTTTTAACACAACCTCATATAGAGAATAATATTCTTACTAGACTTGATACATTAGAAGCATCTATTCTTTCGATAGGCAAAAAACAACAAGCTCTACTTACCAGACAAGATTTGCATTGTGATTGGGAAAATGTAAAAATTTGTCTCACCCCCTTTCCTTGGAACATTTCCTAGCATTCCTGAGAACAAGTGGGAACCCACTTACAAGGGCCTTTTTCCTCCCATCTTCAGGGAGAAGTACTTGCTCTCCAGCAATGTCTGGAACAGCAACTATCTCAAATACAACTTCTTTCTCAACAAAATGTGTTTCAAACACTGAATGATAATCTACAATGGTTAAATCCATCTAATTGGTTTCATGGCCTAAACATAAGAATCTAGGTAATATCACTTATTGGAACAATCATGCTTCTTGTTTTATTATCCATCCTTAGGTTAATCCATCAAGCCATCTCTCAAGCTCATCACACTGAACAAAAATTCATCATCTTAGTCTCTACCTCATCTCCCTCACCCACATCTGAAAATCAAGAACAAAGAAACAATAAGAAGGGAGACTTGGGAGCCCTTTGGTCAAAACACCTTTGAATTAGTTTTTCATAAATATTATTAAACTAGTTGTTTAATTTTATTAAATGCTTTGCTCAGCTCTGCTAGCTAACAAAAATTTATTTGATTCATCCTTGTAAAAAATCATTTTTCCTAGAGTAAACTTTTAAGCCTTATGTCTCCCAGCTTTACCTTTAAGTCTCCTTTCTTTCCTTCTCACTTGCCTTTTCTAGTCTTACAATATTCTGGTGGTATCCTGCACACATCCCATACTTGGGATTCCTTGTGTCTCCTTAAGCTGAAAGAGTCCTCTGGGAGCTGGTCAACCTGGGTTTTCTGAAATTTATAATCTGACTCAGAGCCCTGCCATCAGTCATGGGAATCCCAAGGCAGGTGCTGGGTGTGGAGGCCATGGAAATATTGGCAGCTTCACATCACCCTGTTTGGCCCCAGAGGATTGCTGGTAGCGAGAGATGGGTAGGATTCCTCAGGGAAGGATCAACCTAAGAGAGGCTAGGTTGTGGGGGGCCCATCAGGAGAGAATTTGAGGGCCTACAGAGGTAGGACATTAGCCCTCACCCTTCTCAAGGCAGGCCAACTGCCCCATGGCTGCTTTGTTTCCCATGCACAGCCCAGTTTGGAACCAAGGTAGCAGACAGCAACTTAGCCTTACTACTACCAATCATCAAATCAAAAACATATTTATAAAGACTATGTCAGGATACATTTTTCCCTTTCCATTTATTCTTCTTTTTTAAACAAAAAGAGGGAGATGTGGGACTGCTTGGGTTAAATTATTTTTGAAACAGTTTAAAACCTGCTTTGCTGCACAAGCAAAATACTGCTGCATGGGGAAATGCTGCTGTTATCAGTTCCTGCTGAAAACAATAAGAACTTTCTTACTTTACACTGTTAGAGCTTTCTGCCTCTCCATCATCTCCTGCACAACCCAAAACTTTCTGAGCCTTTACATGTATAGCATGTCCATGGGCATGCCTCTTGATATAGCTGACTGTATATATACTGAAGGAGAGCCAATAAATGGGGCATCCCCCAAAGAATATGAAGCTTCAGTGTTTTCATTTCATTCCCATGGCAGCTTTAATTGGCCAAATTGCTGCTGATGTGATGTACAAGAAATTTGTTGGCTTTTATAAGGAGGGTTTCCTGGTTGAAGCTTATAGTACCAAAGCCATGCAATGTCCAAATTAAGTCACCATAAGACACATCAGCTCCCCAAAAGAGGTGCTTCCTCACCAGTGAGCTAGATTTCATCCATTGTTTGCCCACATGACAAAACAAGATTTCCCACTGATCTCTGCTAAGGTCTCTGCCTTCTCCTCTAGAATCTGCCACCAACTCCCAAAGATCAGCTGTGAGCAACCAGCCATAATGTTTGTTTTTATCCAGGCTCCTCTATCAGGTTGGCTACTCTGTTTGCTTCCCAAGTTCTGCTGCATGCTATGAGGCATGTGGCTCATCTCTCCCTGGGGTTCACCTCTTTGAGCCATTTGGACTCTTCTCCCTTTGCAGCTCAGCTGCATGGAAAACTGGAGTCCCTTCTTTCATACTGCAGGAAAAAATATACCAAGTCCCTTTTCTTGTGTGTCTCCAAATATATAAGACCAAGCAAGACAGTGGATACTCAACCTGAGTCATGACACACTAATGTAGTCCGATAGAAAGGGTCTGATACTCAGAGGAATGGATTACTTAAGAAAAATAATACTTCTCATTTTGGGATTTATAAAAGAATTTCAAACTGCCACACTGACAAAGAAAATAAGAGAGGAGATGCAAATAAAATCAGAAATGAAAATGGGGACACGACTTCTGATCCCACAGAAATAAAAAGAGGTCAAAGAAGGATATGAATGACTGTATTCCCACAAACTAAGCAACATAGATGAAATGGAGAAATCCCTAAGAACATTCAAACAATCTACACTGGCCTCAACAAAACAATAGTTAACTTCAACAAACCAGTCACAAGGAGAGATTGAAACAATCCTCAAAAACCTCCTCAAATGAATAGCTCTGGAGCAGGTGGCTTCCCAGGTTAATTACACCAGAATTCAATGATGATTTAACACCAATCTTCCTCAAAATCTTCCAAAAAATTGAATAGGAGGTAACACTACCAAATTCATTCTATTAAGCCAACATCACCCTAATACCAAAGCCAAATAATTATGAAAAAGAAAATTACAGATCCACTTACCTAATGAATACAGATGAAAATTCCTCAAAGAAAAACCCACTAATCAAATCCTACAACACATTAAGGGAATTATTCATCCAAATCAAGTGTTTTATCCCAGGCATTCAAAAGTGATTCAACAAAGAAAATCAAACACTGTAATAAATAACATTAGCAAAAGGAGTATGAAAAGTAACAGAATCATCTTGATTAATGAAAAAAAAAGCATTTGACAAAACAGAGCATAATTTATTGATTAAAAAACACTCTGAAATATAGGAATTGAAGGAAACTTTCTCAAAGTGATAAAGGTCATATATGAAAAACGAACAGCTATTATTGTACTCAATGTTGAAAGACTGAAAACTTTCCCACTGAGATCAGAAGCAAGAAAAGAATAGCACTGTTGTTCAATATAGTATTAGAAGTTCTAGCTAAAGTAATCAAACAAGAAAAAGAAATAAAACACATTAAAATTTAAAAGCAAGGAATAAAACTTTTGCTGTACACAGACAATATTATCCTATACATAGAAAATCCTGAAAAATCTACAACAAAGTACCAGAGTTTATAATGAGTTCAGCAGAGTGATAGGATAAATGATACACAAAAATCAGTAGTGTTTCTATATAATACAAATGGCCAGTAAGAAGACATTCAGCTAAAAATTCAATAAACAATAACGACAAAATGAATCAAACAAGAAGGAATAAATTTAGCCAAGGATGTAAAGGACCTGTATGCTGAATATTACAATGCATTGCTAACAGAAATCAAAGAAAACCTAAATGGAAGGATATTCTGTGTTTATGGATTGGAAAACTAAATATGGTTAAGATGTCAAATCTACCCAAAGTCTTTTCAGATTCAAAGTAAGTCCTGATAAAAATTCAAACAGCCTTTCTAAAGAAATAGAAAACCAATTATCAAGTTTATTTGGAATGCCTCCCTTCCCTCAGCGTGGGGAGCAGGGGGGCACATTGGACCCTGTAGGGGTTGTGCTCATTGGGAGTGAGTGGAGGTGAGCTTATGGTCTCACCAAGCACCATGGTTACTGCCTCCTGCTCCACAGATTAGCCAAGAAGCCTCTGCTGCCCAGTGAACCGGGAACTGATGCACAGGGCTGGCGCACCCAGGGAACCGGAGCTCGGATGCAGGCAGCTGTCTTCAAGTGCATGCTGTGCTCGTGGCTGGACCTTGGAGTAGGGATTATTTGATGCTCACCTCGGGGCCCACTTAGATGACCACCGCATGGCAGAGAAGACAGCTGCATGGGAGGCAATGAGCATGAAGGGAAAGCAGCCCCACCAATCCCATGAGAGCACCCAGTCAGCCTTCTGCTGCCTACTTGTTCTAAAACTGTTATTGAATTGTTGTATGATTTAGGGTCTGAAAATCCCTATGGCATCTGATTGAAGCTAACAGAAGAGGTACAAACAGTTCAAAAACTAGACATCATCTGTATTAGTGGAAGCAATCACAGTACAAATTATAGAATTGTTACAATTCATAGACAACCTGTTGGCAGCTTATGCCTAAGTGTAAAAGGAAGTGCTGAACACAAGGTCTCTCTTGTCATATAAAAAATATTCAAAGATCAAACAACTGACCAAAGAGGAATGTTGTTCATAGAATATGCAGCTATACAAGTTAAAGGCATTAATGTAGAAATTGCACCTCATGAGGAACTGGGACTGATTTCTGGAGTCTCCTACTCCATCATCTTCCCACAATTCCTCTCCCACAGTGTACCTTCTAAGATCAAAATGGAATGAGGGTAAAAATCAATAATAGAGAAATAGAAAATTCACAAGTGTGTGGAATTAAAAAGAAAAACATACTCTTAAACAACCAATGGATTAAAGAGGAAATCACAATGCAAATTAAGAAATATCTTGAGGCAAATGAATATAAAATTACAAGAGACTAAATCTTATGGGATGCATTAAAGGTAGTGCTGAGATGGAAATTTATAGCTCTAAATACTTACATCAAATCAAAGACCTAATCTTAAAAAAGGAATAACAAGGAAAAGAAGAAGAGTCTAAGCCCAAAGCAAGCTGGTGGGAGGAAATAACAAAGAATATACAAGAAATAAAATGGCATAGAAAATTAAAAAAAAAAAAA
>JAQZBX010060209.1:0-17358 GCA_029593785.1 Cabassous unicinctus | reverse complement strand
ACCCTCCTTCAGGTCCAAGGCCATTGCTGGGCACTGAAGTACAGCATCAGGCCTCCAGCTCCTGTCCCTCTGTCTGTACCCGTCTCGGCTTGCTGGAGCTCGGGAGGGGTGGAGAGGGAGGTGGGAACAAGAAGCAAACCTCTGGGGTCTCTCTGGCCAGCCCTGGGGGGGCACCTGGAGAGGTGGGCACGAGCCGACAGCCTCTCTGCTCTCTTGGATATCCCTGTGTGGAGGCTGTGAGGTCCTGGAGGACAAGTCCCGCCAGGTGGGCCTGGGCTGCAGGAGAACAGGGGTCCAGGCCTGGGCCCCCTGCCTGTCCCCGGCCTCAGGCTCCCCAGCTGTACCCCAGCGTGGTTACACCAGGCACTTGATCTGCTCACTCGCTGCGTGCCAGCCAGGGCCAGGCTGCTGGCGTGGCAGACAGGGCAGCCCAGCGGGGCCGGGCACAGCCCTGGGGTCCAGACCCCAGCTCTCCCTCTTCCTAGCTCCGCCCGTGGCCCTGGGCAAGTTGCGACTTCTGGCCTCTGCGTCTCCTTCTCTGCCGTGGAGATGATGTGGGATGACCTGAGAGCATGCATGATTGTCCCCCTGCACAGTCCCTAGCCTGGGCTGAGACCCCAGGATCTGGAGCACAAGCAGCCCCTCAGGAGGGTCCAGCCTCCGGACCCCACATGGAGCCTGGGAGTGGGGCCTCCTCAGGTGGGTGCATGCAGGGTGGGGGATGCCCCGTGTTCAGCTGAAAGCTGAGGGGAGAAGAAGTTTCTGTCCAGCGGGAGCAGCTGTCCTGGTTTTGGCTGTCCTGAAGTCACAACCACGTGGCCCCTGCCGGGCCCAAATGAGAAGGGGTGCAGGCTGGGCGAAGGCCCTGGACGACCCCACTCCACTGCCCTGGGCTCTGTTGGGGTGAGTGTTGCAGACCAGGGCTGGCGGGCGGGCTGGGGGGTCAGCTGACACCCCCGTGCTGGCCCCCTGCCACGTGAACAGGAGCCAGGGCCGCCCCCCACCTCCTGAGGGCTTGAGCCCAGGCCATGGCGGGCAGCGATCAAGGACCAAGGGGCCTGCATTTGCCCGCCGCCCGCCCAGTGCCGCTGGAGGAGCGTGGGCGGGCGGGCAGGCATATGGTTTGAATTACTCGAGCCGCCTCTTGGCACCTCCGTCCTCCGCTGGGGGCGTGCAGACCCTCCACGGCCCCTGGCGCCCCCTCCACCGCCCCCAGGAAGAGAGGCCTCCATTGCCAGCTCCCCCCTCTCCCCCCAGACTCTGTGCCTTTCTGCTGCCAGGCATCTGGTCCCAGAAGGAGGAGGCAACATGGCAGAACCTCGCCCCGTTCAAGGCTGGATTTGAGAGGCCAGCCCACTGCCCTCTGGTTGCCTGACCTTCTCCCCAAAGGCTGTCCAGGCAGCCGAGTCAGCTGTGAAGCCAGACAGTCCTGGGTTCAGACCCAAGTCCTGCTGCATATTGGCTGAGCGCTCTGGACCTGCCTTGGTTTCCTCATCTGTGCCGTGGGGACAGGCCCCACCTCCACGAGGACAGCCAAAGCAGGGTGTAGGTTCCTTGGATAACAAGACTCGGGGTTAAGTGGACCGTTTGACTGTGACTTTCATTTTCCAGCCTGTGTGGCGGGTTTTTTATTCTCAGTTCTTTCGTGTTGCATGTCTCCACCACCACCCCCATCCCCTCCAACCCGACCTTTGTACCCACCACCCAGGGGTGGGAGTGCTGCTGGGAGAAGCGATCCCAGAAGGGCTCGGTCTGAGGAGGGAGGCAAGGGTGGGGGGCAGCCTAGCGGGCCAGTGGTCGGCCCAGGGAAGGCAGAGGGCCTTGGTGGGGCCCCAAGGGCAGAGCCGGTCTCATTGCCAGCCTGAGGGCGAGGCCTGGCCACCAGCTCTGCCCTCTGACCCCTGGAGGATCTCCGAGGGAGGCCCCAGATGGGCCTTGGCCATGCCTTGAGCTTCCGGGCAGGGGGCCCAGCTGGGCAGCTGGGAAGAGCTCTGGGGTGCAACCCTTGGTACCCCCACAGGCGCTTCCACTTCTCATTGAGAGATCCTGCCTGGGCCCAGCTGGGGCTCGGGGCCGGGGGCCACAGGTCAAGGGAGGGGGATACTGGAATTACTCCTGGGGCAGCACATTCTTCTCCTCTGAAAACTTATCTTAGCAAAGAGACCACGGAACAATTGCACTCTTTTCCGGGCCTCTGTCCTCCCCAGACGGCCGGCCCATCCCCTCGGCGGGGGCTCCGAGGGGGCTGGGGAAGCGAAATTTGTAAAATGTCTGTAGGAGGGGAAGAAAGGCGCTTTGTGTGGGGCCAGGGCCCTGGCCATTGGTCAGCTCCAAGGCCCCCGGCCGCTCCCAGCATGCTCCCCTCCTCGGGGAGGGTGTGCTTGGCCACCCACGGGCCCGGCCCCAGTGTCCCTGCGGCCCCTCCGTGCCCCCTGCACCCGCTGCACCTAGGGCCCGGGGCTGTCCAGCCTCCGAGGGTGCGGGCGCCGCCGGGCAGGGCGGCCAGCCTGGGCCTCAGCATGTTTCTCTACTGGAAGAAGCGGGGCGCCTACGAGCTAGAGGCCCTGGCCGAGCTGGAGCTGGGCGCCGTGGAGCGCTTCTCCTGGAGCTCCTCGCTGCACATCATCGAGGACCTCGAGGGTAGGTGCGGCCGAGCACCCCCTCCCGGGAAGGCTTTTCGGGGGGCTCCTAGGCCTGCCCACCCAGCTGCTTCCCTCCGGCACTTACTACCCCCAGTCACTGACCCCATAGGGGTGCGGGGGACAGAGCCCCTGCAGAGCAGCTGCTGGAGGAGGAGAGGGCCGAGCACCAGGCTCCCCTTCCTCCAGGGTTTGCCATCAGGGTGGGCCGGAGGCGGCAAGGGCTGGGTGGGGGGAGTGGCTGGCACTGGGGAACAGGGCTGGCTTCTGCCCTGACCCCCTCTCCAAGGGCAGGTCCCAGTATCCTCTCGGGGCTGCATTATGAGCCCTCTGAAATGCTGCCATGTCCCTGGGACATGTGTCATCTCTTCTGTTGTCCCCATTTTAGACTGGGGAAACCGAGGTACAGAGGAGATTAAGCCCCACAAAGGGTCGGACAAGGTAGTGGTGTACGCCGAGCCCCTCAGCCCGCGTTCCCAACTCAGCTTGGCCATTTCACAGGCGTGAGAGGTCAGGAAAGTCGCGTAAATCGGGGATAAGGGTGCTGCGCCGTCTTGGGCTGGCTGAGCTGATTGACGGGGTCGGCTCCTGGGCAGCACTTCAAACTGCAGTTGCCACTGGTGAGGGGCAGAGTCAGTGCTGGCTCTCACTAAGCCCGTTATTCTATCAGAGCTCAGCTAGCAAGGGGCCAAGCCAAGCTCCCAGCCTCAGGCTGGAGACCCCCATTCCAGCAGGATGCTTTGGTTGCCCGTGACAGACGCCCCAGGCGGAGCTGCAGAGGCCAGGCGGAGAATTGGCTGCTCTCAGCACCATGAGGCCAAGGGCACGCGGGTCCAGGGCTGGGTGCTCTTGCCCTCTGCTGGCCTCGGGCCCCAGGCTCCGTGAAATGGAGCCCCCCAGCCTGGAGCTTGGGGTCTTCCCTGAACCTGTGGACGGAGGGAATGGAAAGTGAAGGTCAGACCTGGGGCCCCGGTGGGAGGGAGCCCCCAGACCACATGGGTGGCCGTGTCTGCTGTGCCTAAATGATAGGCTCCCTGTGTGGTTCCCACCCCACCGTCCTCTGTGTGCGTGGATGGGAGGATGTGGCTGCCTGGAGGGGATGGACAGATGCAGGGTCTTCAGGGGCTGTGAGGGGCGCTGGGGGGCAGCACCCGCTGAGGAGGCCGCAGAGCCGCCCGCAGCCGTGGGAGCTGCATAGGGAGGTAAAGGATGGTGCCGGGAGGAGGCTGTGTGGGTGGGGGGCACGGGAGCTGTGTGCCACCCCAACCCATCTGACGGCACTCCCCTGGGGGCGTCTGTGCCAGCTGCGGGGGCCAGCCCACCCGGGGCTCTTCTATTTGTTCTCTCCACCTTGGCACCAGGAGGCCAGCTCCTCTCCCTGCAGGCACAGCTCTGAAGTCCCTTTTTCTGCAAAGCCCCCTGGCTTCCTCAGGCAGGGCAGTCCCTCCCGCCATGCGGCCTCTGTGGCCCGGGGACGGTCTGTTTCCAGGTCCAGTACCCTCCGCACCACAAAGGCCTCAGCTGACATTTGAAGGGTGCTGGTGGGTGCCGGGCACTCTTTAAGCCTGGGAGCCTGGATCCTCAAGCCGCGCCTTTAGGCCGGGACGACGCTGTTTGTCCCCTTTGTTCTGGTGAGACAGGCGAGGCTCCGAGACATGGGACCGGCCCCCGCTGGCCCGCGTGTCCCTGCACGCTGCACCAAGGCTGTCAGGGCAGGGGCGCTGCGCAAGGCGGTTGGATGGTGGGTGCGTGAGCAGATCTCGGGGTGAGCCGAGGCGGAACATGTGGGCGGACCAGGGCACACAGCTGTCTGTGTGGGCTCTGTCCTCGAGAGCCAGCCAGCCCCTGGCCCAGGCCCATGGAGGGTGGGTGGTGGGCCCCGGCGGTGGCCGAGCTGGTGCATGGTCGGGGGGGCTCGTGCCTGCAGCGTGACTCTCCCTGAACCGGAATCCCAAGCCCTGCTCCCACTCCTCTGGGGAGCACTCTCGTTTCCTCCTGGGGCCTCGGAGGAAGCCCCTGGTGGGCAGATGGTCCCAGGGGGAGTGGGTGGGCAGGAACTGTGGGGACAGTTTCTCTGGCCCTGGGAAAGAATTCTGAATGTGTCCTTCCACCTCTTCTCACTGCTTCCGTGAGCTGTGGGTGGGCAGGACAGCGGCTGGGGTCTCTAGACCCAAGGGGACAGTGCCAGAGATGGCTCTGGGCTTCAGGAAGGGGCCAAGGTCCTTGCTCCATCCTCTGGCCCCACCCCAAGGTGCCCCCCGGGGCTTTAGGAAGGGGATCCGGATGACATTTCTTTCCCGGGTCACCTGTGAGGCTCGGACTGGTGGCTGGGGTAGGGGGTGATGGATGGTTCCTGAGGCCAGTGGCCATTTGCCCAGGACATGCCCGTGGCTTCTGACCAGGTGTGGGCCAAGTATTGCTCTTTCCCAGGCCACCCGTGAGGGGGCTGCAGCCCTGGCACAGCCTGCAGCTCCTGCCCAACCCCAGAAAGGCCCCTGGGAGGGCAGGGTCTGTGCGGGAGGGGCAGTCAGGGCTGCAGCTGCTTCCTGGGAGGGGCGGCCTTTGTGGGGACAGGCCAGGGCCTGGGAAGTGGTGGAGGGAGGCTCTGCCTTCTTGGGGCAGAAGGGGCCTTGGTGTGGGGAGCTCACAGGGTGAGCGGCTCCCCTGAGGAAGGTAAGGAAAAGGTAGTTTCCTGGGGTCAGCTGGGAAAGGGGGCACTCAGATGATGCCGCGGGCTTCGTTCGTGTTTGCCAGGCACCTAACGGGGGCCCCATGGGGTGCCGTGGGGGCCAACCCTGCCCTTGGGGGCAGCACACCTGGCGGTTAGGGGCAGAGGCTTTGGGGTGAACTGGATTCAAGTCCCAGCCTCATTGCTCCCTAGCTGCCTGACCTTGGGCAATTCGCCCAACCCTCTGTGCCTCAGTTTCCTCATCTGTAAAATGGAGACAATGAACAAAAAGGATGGGGGGATGATCTCACCTCCCTCTCTCAGTTATTTAGAACAGCTGTCCAACAGAAATTTTGTCATGTACTCACATTTAAAAGAAAAAAAAAACACCTAAGACAAGCAGGTGAAATTAATTTTAATAATTCTTTTAGTTCACACAATATATTCAAAATATTACCACTTCAACCTGTAATGCAATACAAAAAATCATTGTTGAGCTATCTTACATTCCCTTCTTCACTCTAAGTCTTCAAAAGTCGATATCTGAGTCTTATCTCATTTTGGACGAGCCACACTGCAGGTGCTCAGTAGCTCCAGGGGGCCAGCGGCTGCCCTCTGGGTTAGACGATGACCGAGATCAGGTGTGGAAAGCAAGGTGTTCTGGAAGCAATCTGGTGGGGCAGAGTGATCAGAAGTGACCGACCTGCCAGTGTAAAGCCTATTCCAGGGTGGCAGGAGTCGAGGAGGGAGAAATGCATCTGGAATTTGGATTTGCTGAGACAGGGAGGCCTCCCAGAGGGACGCGGCGCTCCACCTAGGCCTTGAAGAGTGGGAAGGGTGTCACAGCAGAGCAAAGAAGCAACATCAGGAAAGGCAGGGCCTGGGTCAGCAGCTCAGTCACCTCCAGGGGGAGACAAATGAGTCACTGGGTGAGGGAGGCTGGTGGGAGACGATAGGGAGTGGTGGGGACTGTAGAGGGTGGAGGGGCGTGTGCCGGCCTAAAGGGCAGACACTGCTCAGGAACTGGAGCCGTCAGGAATATCAACCAGAGCTGCCAGGATCCTCTGGGTTGTCAAGAGAAGCCAGAACTCTGGATTTTTACATGAAATCTCCTGACTTTTTCAAAGTTGGCAACTAATTCAAATTCTTTTGAATCACTGCACTCAGCCAAATAAAACATGTCTGCCGACCAGCTTCTACCCAGACGCCCCGTCGGCCAATTCTGGTAGAGATCATGTTGGGGGAGAAGCCAAAGCAGCAGCCCGTGACTGAGCTAGAAGGGTGGGCTTGTCTGCCTGGTGGAGGGGTCCTGACCTTCCCTGGGACGGTGGGACCAGAGGGGCCAGGAGGGCAGCTGGGGCCATTTCACACCCAGGGAGACAGCCTCTGGCACCTGACAAGTCAAGTTGGGGTTCCAGGTCTTCCTGGGGTCTGGTTGGGGATGAGCAACAGACACCCCCTCAAATGGGCCCAGGTAAGAGCAGTACTACAGAGGCAGGGACCCCAGTACTACAGAGGCAGCGACCCCAGGGGAAGGCAAGGGCAGGCAGTGAGGAAGGCCTCGGGAGCTGCCCTTCTCCCCTTCCATGCCTGCTGTAGGGTCCTCTCTGCTGACCAGCTGCTTCCATGGGCACCTCGTTCCTGTTCCCTGACAATCTCAGGGCTCATGCCCACTCAGACTAACTCTCCACAATCTCAGGCTCCAGCCGCACTAGGAGTTGCCTGTCTCAATTTAAATCCTCAAGATGTCAGATCTAGTGGGCTGAGCTAGGCTAGGACTACACCACCTGGTGCCTCTAGGTCCCCCTTCCAAGCCCACCTTTCTGCAGGGTTGCAGGTGGGTAGGCTGTCCAGGAGGGGCCCACCTGTCCCTACGCCTGAGCCCTCCCCAGCCCCAGAGGGCCCTCTCCAGGCCCTGAGAGCTAGTGGGAGGGTTGTGATGTGGGTTTGGAGTCTCTGGGAGAAAGAAGCATGCTCCCAGGAGCCAGGGTCAGAGAAAGGCAGCTCCCAGGGAGCCAGAAGAAAGCAGACTGGAGTGTGGGCTCGCGAGGGTTGATTGAGCACCTTGAGGTGCTAAAACCAAGGCGCCAGAGGCCAAAGAGGTACAACAGACAGGCCAACCCCAGCACCTGGAGGCACCTGGAGGCACCAGCACAAAGAACTGCAGGACCTACTGTTGCCTACAGTGGCCACAGGGTTTGCAGACCCTAGAGTGGCCGTGGCCTCCTGAAATCATGGTGGGATGGCAGCTCTAGAACCCAGGGGAGGGGGAAGCAGCCTGCAGCCGCAGCATACAGAGCCAGAACCTGAGGTCTTGGGATAAAGGGCACGAGAACCTGACCCTAGACCCAGTCGTGCGACAACAGGCCTTGCCTGACTGAGCTCTAGAAGCCCCAGGTGGGGTGCACAGGAGACCCCCCACCAAAGCCAGCTAAGGGTCCAGGTCCCCGTGGAAATTCTGGCATGCCAAAGCCAGTGGGGGCTACTGGGCTACCCCCTGGCAGGCAGATGGCTGGCCCCAGGGACCTCAGGGGCCCTTGGAGGGCCGCCTCCCCCCTCAGCTGCCCCTGCCCCCAGGCTTGAGGCAGGACAGGCGTCAGTGGCTGTCGGACAGCTGAGGACCCCGAGCTCCTGAGAGGGACTTAGGACTGGGTGGGAGCGAGGCCAGGGTTCCCTAGAGCTCTGTGTGCAGAATCCCCAGGGCCACACAGGAATATTTCTGCCCGAGGGGCACCTGACCACTGCCTTAGCCCCCAGAGGTGCTTGGTTCCCCAAAGGCCACCCCACCCACCAGGTTCCAGCATGAGGCCCCAGAGCAGCCAGGGTCACTGATGGTCCCCAGTGCCAACCCCAGCCCTGAAATGTGGTGTGCCCTCAGGGGACGCTTCCTATGCATCTTCTGAATGAAAATGGGACGTGGCACCCACCACCATCCCCTCTGCTAAGAGTCCTGGAGGGCAGGGACCAGTTCTGGTCACCTGTGAGTCCCCAGGGCCCCTGCCCAGAGGAGTGCCTGCATGCAGGCTGGGAGGGGGGAAGCTGGGGGGCATCCTTGGCCTTGGGGAGAGGGACCCAGGCCCCTCTGGAAACCGGCCCTTCTGTACCTGGGTCTTGTCCACCCAGAGCCTGCTGGGTGGGGTGGGGTCTCTGAGGTCCCTGGGGAAGTCTCAGCCACCTCTCTCAGGCTCCATGTCTGGAGTGCAAAATGTAACCACGCACCCTTGCAAACGCGTCCAAAAACAGTGCCTAACCGCATTTACATAAAGTACAAAACCAGGCGGAGCTCGTCAATGCAGTTCCAAGTGAGGAGCCCTGGGCGCAGCGACCCGCAGGCGCCGGAGGGCGCCGCGGGGGACTGGGGGGCGTTCTGCTCCTTGACCTGGGCGCTGCACTTTTCTGCACGGTCTTTATGCCTCAGTGAAGTAGAAGAGCCTCCAGTGCAGCCGATAGTGACCGCCGAGGTCGCAAGCCCACCCTGGGATGGCGCCCTGAGCCCACCAGGCCGGCTTTCTAACCCGGGTGCGGTGTGTGTGCGTGTGCGTGGGCTGTGCGTGTGCAACGGGTTCAGGGAGCTCCCTGAGCTGCGAGGCTGCACGCAAAAAGTCCCGATCTCCACACGGACGTGCGTTTCAAGACCAAGTTTTCGAAAAATGCTTTTTACTCCCCCTTTCCGTGGGATTGAGAAAATGCCTCGCCACCACATCAAAAACCCGAGCGCCTCCTTTCATTTGGGGCGGCTCGGGAGGCCGTGGAGTTCGGGGGTGGGGTGGGGGGCGGGGCTTTGGTGCCACCCCGGGAGGGAAAAGGAAGCCCCTCGGAGGGGTCGTGCCCGCCCAGCCCTGGGTAGGGGGAGCGCGGCGACCTGCAGGCCGCAGAGTGCGCGGGGCCCCCGCGTTCCCCCCGCCGCGGGCGGGGCCACCCGCCGGGCTCCTCCCGCCGCCCACCTGCCCCGCCCCGCCCCGCCTCCCGCCCCGCGCCTCCCGCCTCCCGCCTCGCTCCGGCGAGGGTCCCGCGGCCGCGGCGCTCCGGCTGCCCCCCCGGGGCGCTCCCCACCGAGCCTCCGTCTGGCTCCCGCGCGGCCCGTTCCGCGGCCCCCGCTGCTCCGAGGCTGCCTGGCGCGGCGCCTCCTTCATGGGTGAGTGCGGGGCCCGTGGCCGCCGTGAGCCCCCGGCCCGCCCCGCCAGGCAGGCCCGCAGGCCTGGACCGCGCCGGCTCGGGGACGAGGGGCGGGGGGCGCTGCGCCGCAGAGGCCGGCGGTGGGGGCAGAGTGGGGGCAGAGTGGGGGGCGGGGGGGACGCGGGGCGCAGCCTTCTTCCCATCGGCCGCCCCCTCCCTTGCCGGACGCCCGTCCAGGAGTCAGGGCCTTGGGGGCCCCAACTCTGCCCCCACGTTGGTGCCCGCTTCAGCCCTGCACCCCCCTCCGTCCCGCCGGTCCTGGCCGGGTCGGGGCCACCTCCTTGCCCCCCTTCCCTGCCCCCTCCGCTGCTGCGCTCCTGCCTCCAGGAAGAGAGGGGGGCCCTGAGGACAGCAGGGAAAGGGGGGCCTACCTGGGCCTTTTGGGGGATCTGGTCCAGAAGGGGTCATGCCAGAGGGACACCTGGTGCCCTTGCGGGTGTGGGGGAGGTTTAACCCTAGTGCGGGGTGATTGATGTTGAAGGCAGGGTTAGGAGGGGATCTTGGACCCCTGGAGGGTCCCCTTGCAGGGACCCCCAGGGGCACAAGGGCACTGAGCCACCCTCCCTTCCAGACTGTGGGGATGGAGGGAGAGGGCAGCTTATTTCCAAAGAGGCCCCCCTCCTCCCCACCCCTCCCCCATGGCATCTGGATAATTTCCCTGGGGACTGCAGCAAGGAAGGGCTCTGCCAACAGATTGCCGAGCAGATAAGTTGGCTTTTAAAAGTGAAAGGGACACTGACCTCCTTTGAAGGGAGGATTGAGGAGACTGCCCCACCCCTCGTCTGGTCCCAAGGCCACAGGGGCCCAGGGGAGCCCGGGTGCCCCCCTGGGGCTCACCCTCCCTAGGCCCCTGCCTGCCTAATGGCCTCCGTTGCTCTTCTCTGCAGATGACGGGAGCCTGGCCGAGGAGGAGCAGGGGCTGCGCTGTCAGAATCCCGACTGCATGGACAAGCAGCGGGCAGCCAAGGTAGGAGGCCCCCAAGGTTGGCGGGGCACCTGGGGGGGAGGGCAGGGCTCTGAGCCCCTTCCCTAGGGCCGGCCCCCTGGTGGGAGAGGCAAGGTGTGCTGCTGGCACGGCCCCGGGGTCCTCTATTGGGGGCGGGTAGGGCCGCAGTGTGGCTGGTTCAGGATGCGAAGGTCTGCCCTGCAGGGCGGCCAGGGGAGCAGGGGTGCCCCAAAGCCCTTCCCTGCACTGCGGGGTGCTTGCAGCTGCCCTGAGGTGACAGGAGCCACAGTCCCCCACCACCAGGGGGAGGTGACTCTCCCAAGGCTGCATGGCAGCGCCTGGCTGACACCCTTCCTGGGGCATCGGGCCTCTCTTCAGGCTTGGGCATGGGCCTGGGGTGCTTAGGGGCTTTGTGAGAATGACCGTGGCCCTGGAGGCTCATGACGGTGCAGGGAGAAGGGACACGCTGGTCCTGGGCACAGAAGGTGGGGCAAACCTGAGTCAGGGAGAAGATGGATGACAGTAAACCCGACTGGGGTCACTCCTGCCCATCACGTGCCCAGCTGCGGGCCACGGTCTTTCTGTGCCTCTGCAGTCCTTATCAGGGCTCTGCGTGGTTTCCAGTTGAGGATACCAAGGTTCAGAGTCGCCCTGTGATTTGGCCGAGACCGAGTCAGGATTTGAACCCAGATCTGGCCCCTCCTAGCAGGCATTTGAATGACAAGAGTAATCACTGCTGCAACTGGCCATGCCTGCCAACTGCAGGAAATTAAAAATGCCACCCCCCTCTGTCCCTCACCCATACCTCCCCCAGCTCTGCCCAGACACGTGCACATTCATTCTGCACAGGACTCTTCTGGGGGTGGGGAGAGGAGGGGGCGGCCTCCAGTTGCCGTGGCCACCCGGCAAGGGGGTGGCTGTGATGTCAGATGCAAGCTGCTGGCGCGGCTGGTGCCTGGCATTGGGGCTCTGGGGTTGGCTCGTTGCCTGTCCCCCACATGGGGGTTCCTGGCATGAAGCTGGCCTCAGCTCCCCTCAATATACATCCTGCCAGGGGCCTGCAGAGCCCTGGAGCCTCTGCCTGGCCTGGGGTGGCACAGGGGGTGGCCAGGCCGCCTTCTCCCAGCTCCTCCTTTGGGCAGCTCCCAAAGCTCTACCAGGGCAGGTGTGTGAGGGCCCAGGGTGTGCCCAGGTGAGCTGGTCTCAGAGCAGGTGTGGGCCAGCCATGCCGTGCCTCTGCTGCCTCCAGGTCCCAGCTCCCTCCCAGCCCTGGTCTGCCTGGAACTCAGCCAGGCTGCTGGTGGTATCCGCAGCCAGAGGATTACCCTGTCTGCAGAGGGAGAGCCCTGTCACCAGTGGGACCCCCTTTGGGACAAATGGTACAAACTCTGTGGGGACAGAAATGCCTGAGTGTGATAGGCGGGGAGTGACACTGCACACTTTTCTCTTTGAACCTTTGCAAGAACCTTGTGAGAAAAGCATTGTTGTTATTCCCACGTTACATGTAAGGGGCCTAGGCTCAGAGTGGTAAAGGCACTTGCTCACGTCACACAGCATGATGGGCAGGGCTCGGCCTCATGAGGCTTGTCTGCTTAGGAGCCCCACTCCTACTTTGTAGCTGGGCAGGCTCTCAAGCCAGGGTATTACCTGGCGAAAGTGGTTTTGGAAAGAGATGACTTCATTCATTCATTCATTCATTCAACAAATTGGCTTTGAGTGCTAGTGCCAGGCAGTTCTTGGCCCTGGAGGTCTACCGGGAACAGAGCACCTGCCCTCCTGGAGCAGATATCCTAGCATTGCTGGGAGGGGGAAGTGAGGACTTCAGTTTGACAAGCTGGCCCCCCAGGCTGACCTGTGACTGGACCCTTCCAGTTCTGGGCTCACTCTCGAGGTTTAGTTTGGGCCTCTCCTGAGGGCTGGGGCTTCTGAGATGACTCACACACCTACCAACTGTTCTGGGAGTTCCCTGTGAGGGAGAACAATCCTGAAGGGCTTCCTGGAGGAGGCCCTTTGGAGTTCTGAAGATTAAAGAAGCTCTGAGAGGGAGGAAAGCTGGGTGAATAGTGAGAGGGGTATTGGGACTGGGAGGACAGGGAGGGGGTGGCAGAGCGGGCGGGGAGCCCTTTGCATGTCCAGGTAAGGAGTCTCAACCGTGCCGTGGAGACTCAGGGAGTAGAGTGGGGAGTGGCCCCTGCCCCTCCTGGGCTGAGATGCTCAGAGTAGCCCCGGGGTCAAAGCCCACCCTTCCAGCTGTGTGGCCCTGGACAGGTCCCCACACCTCTCTGGGCCTCCGTTTCTTCATCTGGAAAAGATGATTAAAAGAGGTCCCTCCAAAGTGCTAGCACAGAGCCCGGTCCGTGGAAGGCTAGCTGTGGCGATTTACTCACCTTCCTTGTAGGTGGAGAGGAACCACTAGACTTGGGGTGCCCTTTCTAAAATCTGAGACCTCTGCTCCATCCTGGATGCCTCCTGCAAACCCGTCGTGTTCCCAGGGTCTGTGGGGGCGAGGCAGTGTTCCGCCCCCTCCCTCGCTGAGGGACAGGGTGAGACCGAGGCAGGGTGAGGCTGAGGCAGCCACTCGAAAGTATCTGGACAAACCACCACATTTGAGGGGGCAAAAGATTCGGGGTTTTTAGCTTGGAGATGGGAGTCTCGGGACCATCCTCAAACGAAGGTAATGAATCTAGCAGCCCCAATTCCTCAGCACCTGGTGTGCGCTGAGCCCTGCTTTAGCGCTTCACAGTAGGTTCCTCGGCTTGTCCTCACGCCCCGCGCCCCCGCCCCCGTGTGGCCCCATCTCTGCTCCATAGGTGAGAACGCTGAGCAGCAGGGAGGCTAGCTTACTTGGAAAGGCAAGGCTGGAAATCTCACCAGGTCTGTCCGACTGCAGAGCCTCCTGTTTCTAAGGAACTGGCAGGGGACTAGGAGTGAGTTTTTCTGCATGACATCCCCCAAGGGCTCCAGCAGGACCCCTGGTGGAGGGTATAGGGAAGTGACTTTGAGTGCAGTATATAGGGAAGAGTTTCCAACAACTGGAGCTGTTCCCCTATAAGAGGTAGGGAGCACCCCATCCCTAGAAGTATTCAAGAGACTGAATGGGATGTGTAGAGGGGATTGTAGTGTGGAGTGGAGGTTGGATTTGATGACTTCAGAGTTCCCTTCTAGTTTAACAATGGGCTGTCAGATGGCAAAGATGAGTCAGGGTGTATGTATGGGAGGGTGGGGTGGGAGAGGGGTTAGGGGGCAGCCACGATGAAGACTGGGGGACATGCAGAGGAAGGGGTGGGTCTGAGATCCCTGTAGAGAAAGAATAGGCAGGATGTAATGAATAATAGGAGAAGGGAGTCACCTATCCTCTTGGGCAGTGCTTGGGGGCAGGGTACCCTTGGGACTGGCTGGGTTTGGGGGGACTTTGGAGGTGACTGGTCCGTTTCCATGTCGATCAAGTGGCGACAGATGGTGGTCCTGTCTGCAACTGGAGAAAGGGGCAGGAACTCCTAGGCCTTGGCTAAGATTTTTTTTGGGGAACAGAAGGCCTGGAGCACCTGGCCTCACCCACCTAGCCCTGTGGTGGCCAACATTAGGGAAGGGGATTGCCTGCCTCCTCCAGGCGGGACCCCTGAGTCCCCACAGCCCCATCTGGTTCTGCTCTGGGTGCCGTTATCCTAAACCTGGGCTGCTGGGAGAGGAGGGCTCGACTCCATCAAAGGGCTGAAGGACCCCCGTTATCAGGCTATTCCAGGCTGGACCAGGAAAAAAGAGGGGGACCAGGGACAGGCAGGCTCATTTCTGGGGCACCGGGGACGGCAGAAGCCAGCTATTTATAATGAAGTGGATGCAAGCCCAGTTGCCGGCGAGTCCCCGGGCGGGGTGGGCCCCCAGACCCTCCGCCTGCCCCGGGGCTCCTCTCTCTCGGGTCTGGGCAGCTTCCTGTTGTGGGCGCTGGTGGGGGGACGGGCGAGCTCCTGTCTTCAAGCCCAGGTTGATCATTAGGGACTGGGAACTTAAGGTTGATTTGTAAGGGGCCAGCCCTCTCGGGATCAGTGACCCCACTCCTCGCAGCCCTACCCCTAGGTCACCCCCAAAGCACTGCCCGGGCTTCCTGCCACCCCCGGGCCCCCGGGCCGGGCGCCGGCCCCTTCCCAGGATCCCTGCACTCCCCCATGCCAGCCGGCCTGCGCCGATGGTACGTCCCGGCCCGCCCAGGTGGTAGCGCCCGCGCCAGACTACCGTAATTCCCCTACGAACCGCACCCCCAGCCGGCGCAGAGTCGAGTGAGCCCGCCCCGGGGCTCTGGTCCTCTGAGCCCCTCAGGCCCTCCTGGGGCTTTGGCAGACTTGGCCGGAGCCCCATCCCCAGGCGAGGAGCCCCATGTCCCAAGGTGAGTTTTGCGGAGACTGAGGCCGGGACGGGAGTGGGTCTGGGCGCCAGGACTCACCGAGTTAATGGACAGAACCCACGGGTGGGCATCCATGGGCCCCACCGGCTCGACCTCTGTTTACTTGCTGGTGAAATGGGCTCAAGGTCTGGTCCCCGCCTCGGTAACTCCAGGGTAGGTTCGGCTCAGAGATATGGCTGTGGGGAGTCTCTGGGGTCCCAGCCCCAGTCGGGGGGCTGTTGGGGGGCGGATGGTTGGGAACGCGGTCCCCCTGCCCAATCTGGGCGGCCAAGGCGGAAAGTCCTCTCGAGGCCGGCAGGGGGCGCAAGAGTCTGTGTTACAGACCGCACCTTTTTGGGGGTCAGGAAGGGAGGAGGACTGACAAAGCCTTGACAGGCCCGAGCCTGCCTTGATGGAGGATGGGAAATGGAGGCCGAGGAGGCCCTGCGCCCTACAAATTCCCCGTTAGACCCCAGGTTTGGCCAGGATCCAGGCACACACTAGGACCCAGCAGCCATCCCGAGAGACACAATATAGTGAGCAGGCCAGTGCCCTCTGCACAGGCACTGGGCCGTGGGAAGGGCAGGCCCCAGAGCTGGATCTCCCCAAGCCCAGGCTCGTGCCCTGGCTCCCAGTCTCTCCCAAGGGCTTTCTATGGACCCTGGGCAGCGGGTGCCAGGGGGAGGTGCCGGCTGCGATGCTGGGGTTGCAGACCCCAGTGTCTCCCTCTCTTCCCGGCCCCAGCCTCTTGCCCCTGGGCCTGGGCCTGCAGCCCAGGGGAGGAAGGGGCCTCATTGGCTTCTGGGCCTGCGCACCCCTGCCACCTGGCCAGCACAGCCCAGGGAGTGAGGCCTGGGCCCCCTGGAAGGGAGGAGCCAGGTGGGCAGTGCCTCCAGGAGTGAGGAGGAGGGCAGAGCAGCCTGGCAGAGCTGGCATCGCCCTGGCCTGCCTGCCCACACATGCAGCCTCCATCCCTGGATTTCCAAGGTGCAGGGTGGAGCTTTGGGGCCCGCAGGCTCCCAGGGGAGCTTGGCCTGGGTGGGGAGGCCCTGGGCAGGGGTGTAGCTCCTCCAGCCAGGGAGCCCTGGTTCTGGTGGGAGAGCATGGAGCTGGCCCCAGACCTGTGGCTTCTTCTGGACACACCGGGCTGGGGCAGCAACCCATGGTGGGGGTGGGGATGCCCACAGGTCTCTTCTGGGGGTGGCGTGAGGGTAGGGGCTCCTGCCTTGGAGGCTCCATTATTCATCAGCCGCAGCATCTGTTTCCTGGGTATCAGTTTCGACAAGTCAGCCCTGACTCATGAGCCTGGGGCTGGGGCTGGGGCTGGGAGGGCCCCCTCCCCAGGCCTGCCAAGGCCGTCCCCTCCTCCCCGGTGCAGGGACAGCAGCTCCTTTCCTCTCCCCACTCCGTGGGCCCCTTAGCCCTGCACTTGGCCTGGGGCAGCAGGGCCCTGGCCCCCCATGCAGCAGCCCCCTGTCCTGGCTGGAGGACCCAAGCAGCAGCATGACTTAGGGATGGCCAGTGCCCCACCCCGCAGCCCTGCTGGTCTCTACTTGATGCTGCCTTGGGGACCACCCTGTCCCCAAGTGGATGGCCCTCAGGGCCCTGATGCCCAAACTAGTCAGCTCGTCTTCATGCCACCCCCCACCCCCCTGGCTGCCCCATGCCTGAGGCATAGGGGAGGGGCCAAGAGCACAGGCTTCCCTCTCCCCACTTACCAGCGGGTGACTTTGGGACGAGTCACACAACCTCTCCAAGCCTCCATTTTTTCATCTGTCCAGTGGGGATGGCAGCTCTCTCCTTGGGAGGGGTGTGAATGGAACTCACTGCCCACAGCTTCTGGGTCAGGCCTGGCACTTGGCAGTGCTCTGTGGCGGCAGCTGTTGGACTCTTAGCTGGGCCAGCCCATGGGGCAGCAGCAGTAGGGGCAGGGGGCCCCAGGACCACCAGGATTTGATGAAACTGACCGGCCCAGGCCAGCAGGCTCCACATCAAGGATGCTGGGGGTGGGTGGGGATAGCCTTTGGTTGCGCGGTGGGGAAGTCTTTGTTGACTGTTGAACACAGGGAGGGACATCCTGGCCAAGACCGTCCCTGCCCACATGTCCTTCTCTGGCATGAAGACCCCCCTCCTGCCATTCAGCCGTTTGTTGATCATTCTGAGTGTCCGGGATACGGGGGGATACATGGGAGCCAGCCAGCCTGGCCTCTGCCCGCTGGAGAGGACAAGCAAGCAGAGAAGAATGTTAATAAAGAAGTGAACTGATAAATAACTTCAGGTTGTGGTAAATGCCAAGAAGAAAACAATTCAACCTAAGGGCACTGACAGGAGCATGAAGGCCTGGGGGAGCTGACATTTGCGCCGGGCGGTGTGCCAGCCCTTTAACGCGCAGGCTGCATGGTGTTCTGGGCTCAGAGGCAGAGGGCAAGGGCCTGAGCTCGGAGACACGTAGGGACCAGGGAGGGCTGGCGTGGGGGACCGCGGGCTTGCCTGCCGCAGGATGCGCTGGGAGGCAGGTCGGAGCCCGGCGTGCTGGGATTTTATTCTTTTT
>JAQZBX010060208.1:0-17357 GCA_029593785.1 Cabassous unicinctus | reverse complement strand
AATAAATATCGTGAAGATGTCAATCTTGCCCAAACTGATTTATAGATTCAATGCAATACCAATGAAAATCCCAACAGCTTACTTTACAGAATTAGAGAAGGCAATTACCAAATTCATCTGGAAGGGTAAGTGCACCCAAATAGCCAAAAGCATTCTAAAAAAGAAGAGCAATGTAGGAGGAATTTCACTGCCTGACCTTGAAACATATTACAAAGCTACAGTGGTCAAAACAGCATGGTACTGGCATAAAGATAGACACATCGATCAGTGGAATAGAATTAAGAACCCAGAAATAAACCCTCACCCATACAGTCAACTGGCTTTTGACAAAACTACCAAGCCCACACTAATGGGAAAAAACAGTCTCTTCAACAAATGGTGTTGGGAGAACTGGATATCTATAACCAAAAGCATGAAAGAGGACCCCTATCTCACCCCCTATACAAGAATCAACTCAAAATGGGTCAAAGATCTAAATATAAAAGCCAGGACCATAAAACTACTAGAAGAAAATGTAGGGAAACATCTTCAAGACCTTGTAGTAGGTTGTGGTTTCTTGGACCTTACACCCAAAGCACGTGCAACAAAAACAAGAAAGAGCTAAACTCAAAGATTTAACTGAACAACTAGAGAAACTAGAAAAAACAGCAAACCAATCCCAAAGCAAGCAGAAGGAAAGAAATAATAAAGATTAGAGCAGAAATAAATGAAATTGAGAACAAAAAATAGAGAAAAGCAACAAAACCAAAAGCTGGTTCTTTGAGAAAAATCAATAAAATTGACAAACCCTTAGCTAGACTAATAAAGAAAAAAAAGAAAAGACGCAAATAAAATCAGAAATGAAAGAAGGGGAGTTACAGCTCACCCCACAGAAATAAAAAGGATCATAAGATGATATTATGAGAAACTGTATGCAAACAAACTAGACAACCTATGGACAAATTCCTAGAAACAAACAACATACATTGACTACAAGAAATACAAGAACTCAAAAACCAGTCGCACTTAAAGACATTGAATCAGTCATCAAAAATGAAAAAAAGAAAAGTCTAGCACCAGATGGCTTCACAGGTGAATTCTACCAAGCATTTTGAGAAGAATTAACACCAATCCTGTTTAAACTCTTCCAAAAAATTGAAGAGGAAGGAGAATTACCCAACACATTTTATGAAGCCAACATCACCCTAATACTAAAGCCAGATAAAGATATTATAACAAAAGAACATTCAGACCAATCTCTCTAATGAACATAGACGCAAAAATTCTCAACAATATACTTGCAGATAGAATCCAACAGCATATCAAAAGAATTATACACCATGTCCAAGTGGGATTTATTCCTGGTATGCAAGTGTGGTTCAGCATAAGAAAACCAATTAACGTAATACATCACATTAACAAATGGAAGGAAAGAAAACAACATGTGATCATCTCAATCGTTGCAGAAAAGACATTCACAAAATCCAGCATCCTTTCTTGATAAAAATACTTCGAAAGATAGGAATAGAAAGAAAATTCCTCAATATGAAAAAGGGCATATATTACAAACCCATTGCCAACATCATACTTGATGGGGAAAGGTTGAAAGCTTTCCCTCTAAGATCAGGAACAAGACAAGAATGCCCACTGTGACCACTGTTATTCAATATTGTACTAGAAGTTCTAGCTAGAGCAATTAGACAAGAAAAAAATAAATTATAAATAAATAAATAAATAAAAGGCATCCAAATAGGGAAAGAGGAAGGAATCAAAATTCCAACAGCCTATTTTACAGAAATAGAAAAGGCAATTACCAAAATTTTTTGGAGGGGAAAGTGCACCTAAATAGCCAAAAGCATTCTAAAAAAGAAGAGTGATATGGGATGAAGCATGAGCAACAAAAGGGAAAAATAGAAAAATGGGACCTCCTCAAAATTAAGCACTTTTGCACCTCATGGGACTTTGTCAAAAGCGTGAAAAGGCAACAGACTCAATGGGAGAAAATATTTGGAAATCACATATCTGATACAGGTTTAATATCCATGATAAAGAGATACTACAATTCAACAATAAAAAGACAAATGACCTGATTAAAAAATGGGCAAAAGATTTGAGAAGGCATTTGTCCAAAGAAGAAATAGGCAAAAAAACACATGAAAAAATGTTCAATATCACTAGCAATTAGGAAATGCAAATCAAAGATACAATAAGATATCATTTCACACCTATTAGACTGGCCACTATTAAATGTAACATGGGACTGTATAGCATAGTAAAACCTCATGTGAAATATGAATATGGGTAATATTGCATATATAAGACTGTTTTTCTTTGAAACTGAACAAATGTATGTTAATATTACAAGATGCTAGTATAGGCAAAAACAAAAACGTTATGCTAAGTGAAAGAAACCAGACACAAAGTACTACATATTGTAAGATTCCATTTATATATAATGTAAATATAAATCAATTTGTAAAGATGGAATTATGTTAGTGGTTATGTAGGTCTGGGGAAGGATAGAGGGATTAAGAGGTAACTGCTAAGGGATGTGGGGTTTTTCTTTTTGGAGTAATGAAATTGTTCTAAAATTTTTTTGATGATGAATGCACAACACCGTGATTATACTAAAAGTCATTGATCGTACACTTTGGATAGATTGTGTGGTATGTGAATATATCTCAATAAAACTGCTTTAAAAAATTAACTGAAAAGGATGATTTTTTTTTTTTCTTTTTCTTTTTTTCTGGCTTTCATGTGAAGCTGAGGTTTGGTGAATTTAATTTTTAGGTCTCAAGTTTAAATATGTAAATCGTGACATGTTAAAGTCTTTTTAATATAGAAATCCAAACATCATTCATTCATTAACAACACTTACTGAATGTTTATTGTATGCCAGGGACTGCTGTTGATGCAAATAAGATTTGGTGACTGCTAGGACGCTTACTTACATAGCTACATTTTTTTTTTTTTTTTAATACAAGCTACATTCCTGGAAAGATTTCTTTCTATTGCAGAATTATAAAAATTGCTGAGTATATGGAAAAGAAATTTGTTATAATATCAACTGAGCTTAAAGAAAAAAAGGGGGGGAATCTGGAAGGCCTCTTTAGTTGATGGCATGGGGCTGGGGTTCAGAGTGCCTGGGTCTAAATCCCACAAAGGACTCTCCATGTGTCTAACATCTTCAGGTTAAAAGTCCTCAGAGCATGTTTTCTTGTTTGTAACATGGGGTCCGAAGAGTTCTATGTCATAGGGATGTTGGAAAGATTAAATTAGATAACATATGTCAAGCACTTACTTGCACACAGTAGGTAGGTACTTAACTCTTAGCTGTTCAAAGAAATCTTAGCTCTAATCACATATACATTAGTGAGGAAAATATAAGCATCTTTCTAATTTTGTTTTGCTCTTTAAAAAATGTTATTTTTCTATTGTCAAGTGCAAAGTGAGCCCTGGAAGTCTTTAGATCATTAGGAGTACAAAAGGCATTGGAATGTTAATAGGATATTTAGGAAAAGCAATGGTTCTGGAATTTTAGAACTTAGGTGTCTGTCTAGACTGTGCCACTTAGTAGCTGTGAACATAAATGGTACAAGTAACCTTCACAGCCCGTTTATTAATCTGTAAAATGGGTTTGATAAGCCTGTCCTATCTACTCCATGCCAACAGTTATAAGGATCAAATAAAATAATTCTGATAAAAATTATTTGCAATGTGTAACATGATATACAAATAAAGGTTATTAAATTATAATTGAGTTTTCCCTGGGCTATGGTACTGATTATTTATGACTGATTGGCAAAAGTAGAGATTACTTTTCCATTTATACAGAGATAGGTTAAAGATTTGGAAGATTTGTAGAAAAATAGAAGAACTTGATTCTAGTTCTTCAGTATAATTCTAATCAGCTTTGTGAGTATTATTTAACCACTCAGTATGTTTCCTTTTTTTAAAAAATTGAATTTAAAAGTAATTTTAAACTTACAGAAAAGTCGCAAGAATAGAAGAACACGTGTAAACTATTTACCTAGATTCTTCTATTGTTAACGGTTTGTCCCATTTGGGCTCACTTGCCCTCCCTCCAGCCCTCTCGTCCTCCCTCTCTCCCTCCCTCTCTCTCTCCCTCTCTCTCTCTGGCTCTATTTTATTTTTTTTTACTTGATCCCATTGCAAGTAATTTGCACACATCATTGGCCTTTTACTCCTAAATACTTAAGTGTGTATTACCTAAGAATGTGCCTCAGGTTCTCATAATTTAAAATGGGCACAGGTACTCAGCTGTGACTTGCTCCATAGGGTTGTCAAAAATCAAATAAAATGTTTTAAAAGCACTTTGGAAAGTATAAATTGTGGCACAGAATTAAGGGACATATATTTCATAAACTATGGGAAAAATCAAGTTACATAAAATTTCAAATGACTTACAAATTGTAGTACAGTACAAACTAAGAAAAGTCCACTGTCTATTTGCATAACAAGCAGACAATTAGAGCCATTTAAGCGTATCTGTGGGAAGCTAGAGAAAATGGAAAGATGCCCTCAAGCTCTTGTCATGCCTGTTTAGTTGTATTCCTTCTGCAAGGACATGAATCTTTTTTGTGTGTGTGCTCTTTAACAGTTTGCCATTTTATGTTGTCTTTTTGGTAGAGATTATGAGCCATGTTTGAGAAAAGGTCATAGTAATTAAAGGGCAGTTGCTGCTCATTGGCAGAACAATAGAGCCATGAAGAGTTTAGTAAGAATTCAGCTTGATTTCATCTGGTTGCTCTTTTGGGTTGTGAAAATGGCACACTTTATTTTCATTATAGAAAACTGAGGTACAGATAGGAAATAGCAAAGCATTGTTTTTACAGAAATGTTCAGTGTACAGACTTAGTTGAAAATAGCATGAAAAAAGGATTCTTATGGCCCAAAGAAAGAACTTTTCATAGAATCTTTTGTTAGCATCCACTGTAATAAGGTTGGGCAAGAAGAAAAATAGATAATTATTCTGCCAAATTATCTTCACATTCTCAGTAGAATTCTCCCTTTCATCAGAAGTTGTCATACTGTTAAGCCTGATCTCTTTATAATTCTAACCAGACTTGCAATCACATTTTCCAGTGTATTGAAACATGACCAATGACCTAAAAATATGAATTAAAATGCTTTTTCATATGACATATTTCTTTCATTGCTCTAAAATCATAATGACTTCTTTTAGGTGCTTAACAACAACAACAAAAAGAGGATTTAGAGCAAGTCTAAAAACAAAGCTATTTTTCAAAAACTTAAAACCACACTTCAGTATTCTAAAGAAATCTTTATTTTGAATCCTTAAAATGCTATTCCTTATGGTGAAAAATGAAAAATGTAAGTTAATGACTATGAAATAATTTATAATCCAGTAATGATTAAGTTTACTTCCTTTACAAATAAAGCAGTTTTAAACATAAATTATATAGCTATGTAATTGTATATACATCCATATAATTTATTAAGCGACTAAGAACGTTGCTCTCATACTTCTCTTGGGAAAACTGCAGTAACTGAAGAAGTATTTTAAAGGTTTATCTTTCAACAAGGTGACATTACCGAGGGACAGCGCAAATATTATAACTCAATAGGTGTCCATAATATTGATAAAATTTTGAGATGTTTTAAATCACTTGAAGTATGGAGCAGTGATGCAGGAGTCAGAAAACATGAGTTCTAACACTGATTAGTTGGCTTACTATTCAGACTCGGGCAAGTGGCTTGCCCTCTCTCAGATTCAGTTTCTTGGGGTGTAGAAATGGCCTATCTGCTTTGCTTACCAAATATTGCAAGTTTCAGTGAGATAACTCAAGTGAAAACACTTTGAAGGAGTGATGGTTAATACTGTTGTCATCATGTTGCCAGTATTCTTTCAACATAGGTTGAAAAATGCCTGTAAAAAAAGGTTCTTTATAATAAATCTACATACTTTGAGTTCATCGATGGCATAGTGCTTAGTTATTTCCATTAGGATGAGTTTTCCATAAAAAATACATTTGTTCTAGTTACAATCATTCTTTACAGTACCTGATTACTTACCATGGACCCCAGCAAGAGGGTCCATGGTCAAAAAGGGAACTGAGCTGATACGTCTTGTTAGGTCCTGATGTAAAATTGACACATGAACTCACTTTAGTCCTGTAGAATTTCACTGACATACCTTTTTGACAAAACCTGGGTTATAGCTCACTGTCTGCTAGGAATGAGTTCTGTAGGTTTTAGGGAGGTGCCTCAATAGCCACAGGTCTTAGTTTCCTTAGATGTAGAAAGAGGGACTTTACTTAAATGATCTCCAAGATCTAACTCTAACATTCTGTGTTTCTATGATATCTTATATGCCCCTCCTAGAAAATCCAACCTAATTCTAAATTATTTAACAAAACAACAAATAAGATCCAGTAGCTTTGATAGAATGTGAGATAATTTCCTCTTGCCTGTAAGTAATTTAAAGCCTCTCTCACCTCGCTTGCTAATTGCCCTACAAATGAGAAGGCAATTCCTAATCAGAGAATGTTTACAATCAATTCCCACTATTAATAACAACAGGATTTACTATGGAGTTTATAATACGTTTTAGTTTATGCTATGCATAAATTCATTCAGATGGGACAAATCTATATATCTGGCCCTATCGCTGAAACCCTGGACTGGCCATAATTTTACAGGTCTTTAAAAACAGGGTTGTCACAATCTCCTCAGTTCAGCAGCTCTCAAGAAAAATTAATTGATAACGTAGAATCCTGTGTGACTGGCATGTGAGTGACACCCAGCTACACAATATCACATCTAATCAAGTAAGATGGGAATTCTAGTTGGCCTATTGTGTGTTTGAATCTGTTCCTGGATGAAATCCAACTGGCCCAAATGCAGCCCAGGAGAGGGATGTGTGCAGAAGATGGGAAAAAAATTTAAGCCAGAGAACCCGTGCATGAGATTGCACCTTCCCATATTATCACAAGAATGTTGGGTATAGCTACAGATTTGCTGTGATTTCCTAAAATTTAATCAATGACTAAAATGTAATTTTCCATCCTCAGTTGTCTTTGACCTTTCTTTTTTTATTTTTTTAGATTACATAAATGTTACATCAAAAATATAGGGGATTCCCATATACCCTACCCCCACCCCCTCCCACACTTTGCCCCATTAACACCTTCCATTAGTGGGGTGTATTTGTTACAACTGATGATCACATACTGAAGCACTGCTACTAATCATAGTCTATAGTTTACATTATAGTTTATACTTTGCACCGCACAATTTTATAGGTTTTGACAAAATGTGTAATGGCCCGTATACATCACTGCAATGTCATGCGGGACAATTCCAATGTCCCCAAAATGCCCCATGTTACACCTATTCTTCCCTCTCTCTTTCCTCAGAACCTCTGGTGGCCACTGCCTTTATTATCAATGTTACAAGTTCTTCCATTGCTAGAATAATAATAAGTCTACTTTAGTTCATAGTTGCATTCACCACTTACGTTTGTTCATTCCTCAATCTTGAGGATTTCAGGATGGTGATGCCCACTCCACTTCTGATTGAGGGGGTCTTTGACCTTTCTAACTGAAATTATGTAGTGAAGACCTGTACCATGTGCTGGATACACCACCTTTAAGTTAAACTTGATAATTGCAGAGGTTTAAAACTCAACTTCCGCTTCAAAGTTTCTAATAATAAAGGAGAAGAAGCAATATTAAAAATCTAAGGGGAAACGGGTGTGGCTCAATGGATAGGGCTCCCGTTTACCATATGGGAGGCCCCGGGTTCGCTTCCCGGGGCCTCCTTGTGAGGGCAGGCTGGCCCGCGTGGCCCGGTGTGCTGATGCAGCAAGACCTCACAACAGGAAGCGGGTGTGGCTCAATCGATAGAGCCCCCGTTTACCATGTGTGAGGTCCCGGGTTCGCTTCCCGGGGCCTTCTTGTGAGGGCAGGCCAGCCCATGCAGCGCGGTGGGCTGAAGCAGCGGGACCTCACAGCAATGGGGAGATAAGAAGACACGGAGAAAAACACACAGCGAATGGACACAGCAAGCACAAGCAGCAAGGGGGGGATAAATAAATAAATAATAAATCTTTAAAAAAAAAAATCTATGAATAGTAATAAATGCAAAATTGTACATAATTAAGAGTAAAAATTGGATAAGATTCTAAGTGTCAAGGGAGCACATATGAGAAGAAAACTATGGATGGTTGAATAGTCAGTAAACAAAAGCTCCATAGAGGTAATGAAACTGGAGTCTTTGTCTTCAAGGATTAGTGGGGTTTGGACATGCAGAATCATGATGGGATGGCAGTCCCACTCCAGAAGACAATATGAGCAAGTGCTTGGTGGTACAAGTAAATGATGTAAATCCAGGAGATGTTAGAACAGCTAGTAAAGGGCAGAAGGTTTAGTGGAAAGGAAGATGGTTATAGCAGAAGACCTTCAAAGATGATGGTAGACTAGATGCTTTGGAAAACTGGCCACCCTCATTCCCAGTTTACCAACAAGGGAGGAGTATAATGGTAGCCTAGGTGGGGGGAACAACAAAATAAAGGCAAGGTGTGGAATACTTGGTGGCCTATTTCAAAAAGATTAACTTATTTCCTTAAAGTCAAACTTATTAATGGTAGCCAAGTTCTAGAATACAGATTCCCAGTGTTTTTTCCACCATCCCACCTTGCCCCTTTTTCCTAGCTATAACACTATTGCCATTATTCAGCAAATTTTATTTCATTGTTAGTAATATGTACTTAGTTAAGTCATTTTTTAAGTCTTGAAAAGTTATCAAGGGAACAATAAATAGAATATACATTTCAATGTTATTATTTACTCAACATAAAATGATTTACCCAAAGCAATGAGGCAGTCAAATGGACGTAGTCTAAGTTTCTGAAAGGGTTATGACAATGGCAGACACAATTGTAGGAACACCTCCAATTCTATGTCTGAGACTACTGTACTGGTTGACCACTAATGATAGATCAATAGATAGCTAATTTTGGAGCAAAAAGGCTAGTGAGAATAACAACTGCTATACATGAAGTTGTTCAAATAGCTTATTTTCCCTCTGTTTTCTGTCCTTATGTTAATGTCCAAAAACTTGACTCTGTATGAGAGAACATGTGTGACTGCACTGACACTCTTACTTTCCCCTTCCTTTCCACTTATTCATTTTTCTTTTCTTACAAGTGCCATGCTTCTCTAATGCAAGGTCTCTTTGTACCTGTAAAACAGATCTAGAAGCTAAACATGTAAGAGTAGAATTCTGAATTGGAATGTGAATTTAGACAGTCTGAAATCAATAACCTTAGGAAGAGCAATTTGTGTTTCATGCGCTAATCTTCATACAAGGATGCTACCCCATTGACCTAATCAGGTACCAGATGAGGAAGACCTCGTGTTAGGCTTGGCAGCTAAGCCCGCGTTTGGGGGCTTGCTGCCAGTGACCTCGCTTGGTCTAACTAAGGTGCTTGTGTCTTCTATATTTCCCCCTTGTTTCATTGCATTGGATGTCTCAAGAATTACCAATTCAGTCTCCAGCCATTAATGGTTTCCAAAAATAAACTGGCTCATGCCAATTAGATACTCATGCCTGTCAACCCTGAGTGACAAATAGCTTACAGGTGCTAATACTTAAGGCTGGCATTTCCCACTTAGAAAGCAGGCACCTTGGTTCAGAAAGCTTAGGTGGGTAAAATAAAAACAAGCCAAAGTGTTCATTAAAAACTTGAACAGAACCCAAGTCTCTTTTGAGGAACTGAAAGGTTGTCAAGTCTGCACAGGTCAATGCTATTCCCACAAATTTCTAGTATAAAACAGGACTACATTTTAATTCTAAATCTTGATGACTTAAGCTCTGTATTCTTTCAATCAATCATGTTGCCCCTAATATCTAGAGCAAGAATTTGAAATGGCAAACACAGTCTTCTACTTCTAATAAAAATTATACCTAATCCTGAAAACTGTCCATTGAATTTACTATAAGGACATAACTAAAGCATCGCTCTCCTATTTAGTACCATCATGAAAGGGGTCCTAAAATGAAATGTGACCAAAAATAAATAAATAAAAGGGCAAAGCAAGAGGGGATAGAAATAAAAGCAGAGGGATAGGGAAACCATTCCCAAATCTTCAAATTAAGAATGATTTGTCTTTGTAGTGACTGAAGAAGGAAGTGACCATTTCATTGGTAAAGTTCATACATCCTACAATAAGAGTATCAGCCCCCTCCAAGGGAGAATCAAAAGGTTTAGGAGCAGAAGCAATTCAAATATTTCATCTCTTCTTGCCTCTGGGTTCCCTTTAAATTTTATGTCTCTCTCCACCAGCATTTTCTTAGTTGAAAGAAAAGAATTATAGATGTTTTATAGAAGTAGTTTGTTGTTCTGTATTGAAAATTTATTACTTTCCCACAAAGTTTAAAATCACTGGAATTATTTGCTAACCATTTTCTTTCTTTCTTTTTTTTTTTGGATGGATTTAAGCTTTATTAATATGTATCAATAAAATACAAAAAAAGTTTAAGAAAAAAAATTGACTTCTTTCAAAGAATATCTGCTCCACTTTATAAAAATAAATGAGAAATTTTTTAAAGACCATTTTCTTAATCTGAGAAAAAGAAACCCTTATCTAAGGAAGACTATGTCAGAGTATATCAGAAAATTAGGTTTTTACTTCTGTTTACATTGTAATATTAAACATATAGTTCAGGGGTGCTGGTCTGTGAGAGGAGTAGGGTGGGCAGGTTGGGTTTGAATTATCCATGGAACTGGAGGGCAGGTCGGGGGAAGGAGCAGGTGAACTCTGGGGATTTGCAGGTCTGAGGTTAAAACTACAACATTGGGAATGTTCTTTTGGCAAATATAGCAGGGAAGAGTTACTGGTGTAGGGTGTTGGATGGGGGTGGCACATACAGGACAGGGTGCACCTAGGGCATGCTTCTACAGAATATGTAAGTGTTCATCTTGTCATAGTATGTTATATCAGTGGGTGGAGATCCACACAATAAACAGGAAAATATTGAATTCCCATCCTGGGGAGTCCTGCTTTGTTCTCAGTTAGAGGGGCAAGAGTCTTGAGAACTTAGGCAGTGCCTAATAAAAGAAAACAGACCAATATGTCAAGCCATCAATATTATTGCAAGTAACTATGAATTTTATTCTTCAAAAAGTAAAACTTAGTGGTTACCATAGGCCCCGAGGAGAGGAGGAGGGAAGAATAGAATAGATGGAACATAGGGCATTTTTAGGGCATTAGAATTGTTCTTCATGATCTCGCAATAATGGATACAGGCCATTTTAAATTTTGTCAAAATTTATAAAAGTGTACGTCTAAAATGTAAATCATAATGTAAACCATTGACCATGGTTAGTAACAATGCTTCAATATTTGTACATGAATTGTAACAAATGTACCATCTGCATGTAAAATGTTATTAATAGGGGAGAGGGGGAAAGGGGGAAGGCGTTGGGTATATGGGAATCCCCTATATTCTCTACGTGACTTTTCTGTAATCTAAAGCTTCTTTGAAGATAAAATGAAAGAAAAAAAAAAGACACTGGGGGAATATACAGAAGAAAATGTCACTGTACATAAAAGACAATAGATCTTACAGTAATAAAAGACATGCCTAAAAATTATTAAAAATTTTTTTAAAAAATATTTGTATTTTATATATTACTTTTTAAACTATCATTATTTCATTTCTTATTATTTTTATTTGGTTGTTTTCTTGGTTTCATCTTTGGAGAGGTTTTGGATCACAGAAGGGTCTCAACTGCAGCAGGGTAGGTTCATTGGGGTGACGTGTTAGTGATGGGGGAATTCATGGGAGGAGGTTTACCTGGGGCATACCTCTAAGTCATATGAATGTGTTCAAGTGTTCATGGGTCATTGTCACAGTGGGTGGAGATCCACACAATAACTGAAAGAATATTGAATTCCCACCCTGGGGAGTTCTGCTACATTCTCTAATGGGACAGTAAGAATCCCCCGAGTACAGGGGCGGTGCCTAGTGAAAGAGAACGGACCATTGCACCAGGACCTTGATATTGATAACTGTACTTATGAAACTTTTCTTTTGAAACTGAAACTTAGCCTAGTTTTATATGTTGCCCAAGAGTTACTTCCTGAGGGCCTCCTTGTGGCTCAAATGTGGCCTCTCTCAAAGTCAAACCCAGCATGTAAACACACTACCTTCCCCCACCCCAACCCTGGGCATGGAACATGACTCCCAGGGATGAGCCTCCCTGGCAATCAGGGATTATTACCAAGCACCAACTATCAATGCACCTGGAAAAAGACCTTGACCATAAGGGGGAAATGGTAAATACAAATGAGTTTATATGGCTAAGACATTTCAAAGTGAGTCAAGAGGTCATTCCAGAGGTTATGCTTATGCACGTCTCAGCAGGATCTCATTGACTACCAAAGTAAATATTGCCTCAAATAGGTCTCCTGAGGACCCTAGAGACATCCAGACGCTATAGGCAGGGCAGACAGCTCAGGAGTTTGGCACCCTGCCAGTGGGCCTTACCCTGGAATTTATGCTCCCCAGTGTGACAGAGTTGGACTCATTTGAGGTTTCCCTACACATGGCTCTTCTGCCCCTTCTATTTGAACCTATAGTTAGTATTATACTTGATAGATGTATGTCCAAGAGACTTAAATCTTTGATCAGTCCATGTGCCAGTTGGGCCCTGAATCTCAGCAGAGTTGAAACACCTACTTTCCAATTCATTGGACTCAACCCAGGACAAAGGTGATGATGATGGACAACACCCATCCCAAGGAAGAGAGAGAGTCTGCAATTACAAGCAACACACTTCCATCCATCTGCCCCATGCATTCTAAGCCCTCTCTCAATTATAGGCAAAGTGAGCATCACCATCCCACAATCCTTAAGATTTGGGAATGAACAATGAACTAAAGTAGACTCACTATTATTCTACTATAGACTTATTGATATTCTAGCAATGGAAGAACTTTTATCATTGATGTGGAGGCAGTGGCCACCAGAGGTTCTGAGGGGAGGGAGAGGGAAAAATAGGTATAATATGGGGACATTTTCGAGACACTGGAGTTGTCCTGCCAGATACAGGCCATTATATATTTTGTCATAACTTACAAAATTGCACGGGACAGAGTGTAAACTATAATGTAAACTATAATCCACAGTTAGTAGCAATGTTTCAAGATGTGTTCATCAATTCTAACAAATGTACCACACTAATGAAGGATGTTGTTAATGTGGGAAAGTGTGGGATAGGGAGGGAGGGTGGCATATAGGAATCCCCTGTATTTTTTAATGTAACATTTATGTAATCTAAAGTTTCTTTTAAAAATATAAATAAATTTTAAAAAACATATATATACACACATATATATTTACCAATGTTTGCATTATGTTATCCCAATTATAGTTTATTAATTTACAGATAACAGATAAACATCATTCCATAATGACCTTTTTCTTTTTAGAAATGTCTCATCTTGCAAAATGAAAGTCACTTGCCAGCATCCCAGTTTTTCTTAGACGGTGCCATTCCATTTGCCTGTCCCCGGGGCTCGATAACTCAGTGTCCTCTCTTGTCACCCTTCTCTCTTTTGTCCCTTATTCAACCAATACCAAGTTATTATTTAACTTCTTCACAAGGTTTCCTAAACCCTAAATCCTTATCATTCTCCCTGTCATCAAAGGGAACAGGCAACACTATTTTATTTCTTATTTGAGCTTTCGGTAGCCTCCCAATTTTCTTCATTGCTCTTGTTCTTTCTTGCCCTCTCTTGGAGATTCCTGAAGACCTACTGCTTAAGCTTCTTAAGGCATTTTTTTCTGTAAAGTCCAAATCTCTCTCTCCAGAATCTGGCCCAATTTAGCTATGACATGACATGCTTAAAATAGAAAAGGACACAGAGGGTCCTGAAGAGCATACTCTTTCTCCTCTTCCTCTCTTTTCCCTTGTCTCCTCTTTCTTCTTTTGCTCTATCCCTCTTTTTTTCTCCCTCTGCCCTCTTCCTCTCCTCTTTGCCTAGTTCAAAAATGTTATGTCTTTATTTGAAAATGGCCCACTCAGTTTCAATTCCAAGGCTTAGCTCAAGCAGTTCCCTTCCTCATCTTGGGGAGAAAAAAATCCAGCTGTTCACACACTTTCTATGTTCTAGGCTCTGTGTTAAGCATCTTACTTTTTTCTCATTTAATCTTTATAACAACACTTTCCAACCATATCCCCATTTTACAGATAAGGAAACTGAGTGAAAAAGAGAGAAAATACATTCTCCCAAGACCACACAGCTTGTAATCGATGGAAATGAATCACTGCTCTTACACAGAACAAAGCCCTGCCCAGTTTAGGTTCCAACTCCCCCAATGGGGGAACCTGTTGATATCCCTTGTATTTAGTTAGTATTAATAATTGATACTTAGCCACAAAATTTTTTGCATTACTACTGAGAAAAATTTTTTGTATGCTTGTCTTTCCTCACACCTACACTATTTCTTTAGGACAAGGGTTGTATCTTATCCTTATTTTGTATTCCCCTCAGCATCTAGGACAGTAAGTTCTCAAATACATGTGGAATAAATGAATTACCAAGTTGATAGAGATAACAATAGTTTTATTATGCCTGTTCTTTTTGGCTTAGATTCTGTTCAGAAGGCGTAATATGGCTGTTTCTACACAATACCAACTCAACTGCTAAAAAAATTTTTTTTAATTAATTTTTTAAAATTAAGCTGTTTTATATATATCCCAGATCTCTTTTATTGATTATAGTTGTCATATGAAAAAGAATATGCTAACATGTGTAAAGACTCTAGGTGTCTCAAATGAAAAATATTACATATCCTATACTTTTATTTACCAGCTATTTTCAGGACACTGTGCTTTCTCTTACCAGCAGGAAGCGCTCAAGAAGACAAAAGGAGAACATGATTTGTAGGGGCCTCACTTGTCCTGGACTCCCCTCCTTATAAGATGAAAGTTAAAAGCTGATGTTTCAAGAATTTCTGGATGCAATGCAAAGCTATCTGTTTACTGGGACATTCTATTCAGGGGAAGATTGATTATTGGCAGGTGAGGGTTAAAGGCAGAGTCTTTAAACTGGCAGGAAGTCTATTCTGAGGACATATTACATTAGGAAAGGTGATTTTGGTGCTAAGCCATATTAGTGATAGAAATTTAAAGGTAATATCCACAGATGCACCCTTCAAAATGAATTTATCAATAAATGCACACTCTGAATGCAATTAATCCTTTCTCACCATGACTCTAGTATAGTCAATATCTTACCAAAGTCTAACCTTCAGTTTTTATTTCAAATAAATACAGCAGGTGGTGCCTATGAGTTATATAACACCATACCGCAAAAGTGAGCCATAAACTAATCTCTCCGTGATTCAGATTTCTGTTTTGGTTATGAAGAATATGATTTATTGTTCAGAAAAATGGGAAAATTTCTTTAGATTGGATAATATTTGGGCCTCTTTCCACTGCCTCATCATCATGGGAATGTGGGGGAGGCAGGGGCAGGAGGGTATTTTCATGAGTTCCCAAAATTCATTTGTTTCAGGACTTCCTATATGTATTTATTCTACAAAGTAGAGAAGTTACATATATTAGTGGCCCTATTTTGATATTGGAAAAACCATACAACTAAGTAATAAAAACTAGTTCAGGGTTTCAGTTAACTGTAGAACCAGTACCAGTACCTAGCAACAGCAATTTCTAGCACAATTGAATAAAAATCAAAACTGAGGAGAAATAAAACAAAAACACACAAAAGTAAATGAAAAACTACATAAGAGTTAATTGCTCTGGAAAAGAAAATGCAACTTTTTAGTTTTATAATGTGCTTGAATATGTGATAAGATAAGCCCTTATCTTGCTATGACACTCTTTTCTTACAAATATGTTTAGGTCGCTCGTGAGTTTATTGTCCAGATGAACTTTAGAATCTTTTTTATTTTATGTTCAACAAGTGCCATTTGGGCTCTTACCAGTTCTTACCAGTTCCCATTGGCCATTCAACCTTCTGTTAGAATTTGATTAATATTAATTAGTATTCATGAAATGTGTAGGTTAATCTACTTTTTACAATTAAGACTTTTCATCTGGAAACACAGTGTGTCTCGTCATTTATTCACAGTAGCAGTTTAATTTCAAACTCAAGTATCACAGCTAAACAGTCCAATCCCTTAGAGTCATGTTTTAGAGAATGTGTGGAAATAGTTCCCTACAGATTTGTACCTGTGCATAAAAAGGCATATGGTAATAGAAAAAGTTTTACCTTTAAGGTCAAGTGGAGAGCTGCATTTTTTAAAATTAACAAATGTTTAATATACTATGATGCAGTGATACAAGGACCATATATTTTGAGGACACAGAGGACTGGCTTAGCTGTTACAGCTGAAAATGAGGTCAAACAACAAAACTGTCAATGCTTCTCTTTGAAAGTTCTATAAACATGTTTGCCAGAGGGAAGAAGGGATCTCCAGAAATATTGCCTTGCTCCTCCATCCTAGAGGCAGTTCCAGTTTCTGTTCTGTTTTTGGCCTGGGGCAGGTGCATACCAGATGAGCAGAGTTGGATAGAATATCCTTTGATCTCTCCCAAGATCCTAAAATCTGGAGCTGAATGACCAGCGTCCAAGGATATATTTGCTAAGTGGCATTCAGTGCTTTGTTAGACAGTTTCTCAGTCAGCTGTCCTTCTGGGAAAAGGGCACAAAGAGAAGGTTGGATATTTGATGGTGAGTGTAGAGCTTGGGAGGAGGCAAGAACTCAAGCTAATTGTTTTTAGCTTTTCATTACATTGGGTTTGGAGGTGAAGAATGGCAAAGGTCCAGCCTCATGTTTTGTCTAACTGGTATCTTCCGTTACCAATTACTTCTGGAAGCTTGACCTGACTCTCCACTATGTTTTGCTAAGTTATTATTTCTTTCTAAATAGTGTGCTGAGAAGATGACCCTTTGGTGAATTTACCTCCCTGCTGCGGGGCCATGGACAGAGCCCTTTCTTGCTCTCCAGCACTGCTCTTTATTAACCTTAAATGCAGGAGCTTGGACACAGCTCCTCCCTACAGTGTGTACTCAACTGTCACTATTGCCCCTATGGATCCATTAATTCAGTTGCTCCAAATCCCTAAATGCCAAAAGCTGCTTGTTCTCTCATCCCCCACCCATCTCTGCCTCTCCCTTCTCCCTGCTTTCTTTAGTGGCAGAGGAAAAGGCTAAAGGAAGTTACCCCATAAAGAGAGTTAATAATTGACTTAATTGAGATAACACATTCTTGTATTCTAGAGCTATATCTAGATCTGCCCGAGGCAACCCAGCTGGTAAAAGGTGACCTCTAGATTAGAACACAGGTCTGTCTGAATC
>JAQZBX010060207.1:7224-17458 GCA_029593785.1 Cabassous unicinctus | reverse complement strand
AGATCTTCCTGGGAGCCCTCACAGTTCCGTCTTCACCTTGTGCATCAAATCCCTTTGGTCGATCTTGTCTAGGTCCTGGTACCAGCGGTTGTAAGCCAGCAGGGCCACATTCTTGGCGGCCACGGCCATCACCTCCACAGAGCTGGCTGCCCACTCCAGGGCATTGAGGTAGAAGAGCTGGTCGTGGAGTGCGAAGCGCGGCAGGGCGGTGCGGGAGCCGTACAGCGGGTGGGCCTGCCACTCGGCTGTCTGGACTGAGTAATAGGAGCGGAACAGGGTCTTCAGCTGGGTCCGAAAGAGGGGCTTGGAGGACTGGATTCGCCAAACAGCGGCCTCCTGAGGCTGCTTCCGCCGGAAGTTGGCTGAGATGTTGACAGGACAGATGTTGTCCAATGCACAGAAGAAGTTGGGGAAATCTGTGGTAAGGATGTTGGTGAAGGGGAAAAGTTTAGGGTCGGGGAAACCAAAGTAGGAAGAGTTGAGGTAGCCATGGACTAAGGTGATGACAGTGGGCTGGAAAGAGCCCTGGACATCTTCAATGGGTGGGCTGAAGCCTTCGAAGGTGATGTTGCTGCTACCGTTGTCTAGGTGCAGGGGGGTGGCAATGACCACTATGTCATAGAAGTCGGAGCCGTTGCCTACCTCATTCTCATACCCCACCTGGTACAGGGCTTTTCCTTCTGGAAGAACAGATGACAGCACAAAAGTCAACTTAACGTCTTGGCTTCGACCTGCTGATCTCCTATGTGGGGCCCACCGCTGAAGGTACAAGACGGCCCTGGTGGAAAGGGTACAGTGGGGCTGTCGAGCTGGTGGGTCCCAGGCTTACTGTGTTGGTGCAGCTGTAGGGGAGAGCACTGGACTGGGAGTCAGGAGACACATATTCTTGTTCTGGTTCTGCTGCTGCCTACCTGGGGGAGCTTGGCCAAGGCTGTCACTCAAAGTTCTCAATGGTAAAATAAACAGGGCTGGATTGATGCAAGACTTGGATTTTAGGCTCTGACACTAAAATTGGGACAACAGCACCCTCTGGTGTCACTCAGCAGTGCTGGGACTTCCCTTTTTTTCTTTTTTTTTTTTAATACTCCCCAATAGATCACAGATAAAGGTTTATGTATGGAGGAAGTAGAAGTGCTGACTCTCTAGGAGTGGGGGGGGCCACGCCTCCTGTTCTGTCCACTCACCTGAACTGTGCAGTGTCACAGCCGTCACCGCGGCGTGGATCACGTTGGCCTTGGTGAGCTTTAGCAAACCGGAACAAACCAGCTTGTTGCCTCCTTCCACAGACCACAGGCTGCCTTGGGCCCCGGCTAGTGACATGGCTCCTGGGTGGAGAGGGAAGGTGGTCAGTGGGTTCTCAAAACCATGGGGCAGGAGGGCTGGCGAGTCCAGCACCATCCTATCTGGGCCTCCCTCCCAACTGTGGGCAGGGTGTCAACAAACATACAAAAAAATATAACAAAACTCAAAATGCTATGAGGTGAAAACATTATGCTAAGGGAAAGAAGTCAGCCACAAAAGGCCCCATATCGTATGATTCCATTTATAGTAAATGTTCAGAATAGGCAAATCCATAGAAAAAAAAGTAGATTAATGGTTGCCTAGGGCTGGAGGGATAGGGAGACGGGGAGTGGGGTGGTGGTTAATGGGTATGAGGTTTCTTTCTGGGGTGAAAAAAGTCCTAAAGTTGATTGTGGTAGTGGTTGTACAACTCTGTGAATATACTAAAAACCATCTGGCTGTATGCTTTAAATGGGTGACTTGTACAGTATGTGAATTATATCTCAATAATGCTGTTATTAAAAAGAGCTATGAAGGATACACAAAAGGTACTGGAAGAGTGAGCTGGAAAGCCCTGCTGAGGGGGACACTGAGGCAGGACCTGAAGGCTGGGAAGGAGCCAGCTGTGCCAAGAGCCAGGGAAGCAACATCCTGGGCACAGGGGAGGTGCCTGTTAATACGAATCTTTTCATTCATTTATTCAGTGCCTATTATGGTCCAGGTGCTGTTCTAAGTGTTCACATCAGTGAACAAAAGAGACAAAGATCCCTGCCCTTGTGAAGCTTACATTTCAGTGGGAGGAGATAAAATAAGAAAATTCAATAGTTTGCTACAAGATGTGCTACCTGCTATGGGAATAAAGGGAGCAGAGTAGGGCGGTTGGGTTTGCCAGGGACGGGAAGAAGGGGAGGGGGTATAATGAAAACCAGGGTGGTCAGGGCAGCCTCAGGGAGAGGGTAACATTTGGACAAAGACATGAAAGAGGAGCGGGAACTTACTATGACTAAGGGGCGAAGAGCATTCCTGGCAGAGTGCAACAGCCTGAAGGTAGGCACAAGCCAGAGTGGCAGGCCTGCTGTGAGCAGGGAGGAGAGGTGATGGGGCACGAGACAATGCAGGCCACTGGAGGGACTTTGGGCTTTATCTGAATGGATTTGGGAATCATTACAAAGTTCTACATGCAAGCAGGACATGACCTGGCTCTTGCCTTAAAGGGATCACTGGTGGACGTGTTGAGAATGGCCTGTAGGGGCCAGTGAGATGGGGTGGGTGGGACCTGGTAGGGGACTCGCAGAACTCCAAGTGAGGGATGCTGGCAGCTTGGACCACAGTGGGAACAGTGCTGAGAAGCAGCTGGATTCTGGTTATAAGTTGAAAGCAGGTGACAGAATTTCCTGACTCTTACCATGTACAGGGTACAAAAGAAAGAAATGAGTCAAGGTTTTGGCTGCAGCAACTGAAAGGAGTTATCAGCCGAGCTAGGAGAGACTCTAGAAGGAGCAGGCTTGAGGGGACAGGTCCGGGCTCACGTTTGGACTGAGTTTGAGATGACTTCCAGTGAAGACAAAGGGGTGGCAGCTAACACACGAGGCTGCAGTTCTGGAGAGGGATCAGGGCTGGAGGTATGCGATTGGGAGATATTGTTATATAGATGGAATTTAAAGTCTTGAGAATGGATGAGATCACCAAGGAAGAGAGCCTGGGCCCTCCAATGTTATGAGGCTGGGAGATAAGAAGGAATCAAACAACGAAGCTGGGAGTAGAGACCAGCAAGTGCCCATGCAGTTCCTTGGCCTGGCAAAAAACCCTACTGCATCTTTCAAAGCCCTGAGGACTTGACTGCCCTTAAGGAAGACTTGTCTCAACTCCCCCAGGCAGATTTAGCTATGACCTCTCTGTGTGGCCTGCACTGGAGAACGGTGAGCTGTGCACATGCACACCCACCCCAGGATTGATCCGGGAAGATCAAGTGCTCCAACGGATGAATCCCCAAGGGCCCAGAGGCCTCACAGGGGTCATTCTTGGAACCAAAGAGTGGACAGCAGAAGTGTGCTCATAAAGACCTACAACCTTAAGATTCAGACTTACGGAAAATGGAAGATTGGAGAGGCAGAAGGATCATTTCTCTCCTGTAGAAAATAGCTAGAGGACAGGCGGAGACTGTCTGGAGGGCTGATCTGGGGATAAGGACATCAAGGGAAGGTGAGACACCACCCAGACAGAGGGGCAAAGGAAAGTGTCTCAGCTGGCTAAAAAATCAATGAGCACAGCTGTAAGAGCAGCAGTGGGTGCCCATCTCCCTACCCTCAGAGCAAACAACAGTCTATGGACTGCAGTGGCTGTAGACCAAGGGGGTTGCAGGGTCCTCTTCCCCAAAAATGGGGAGAGGGAGGGACATAGCTTACAGATAATTCAGATTTTGGCCAGTGAACTTGGTCTGCTGCATTGGAGGGTTCTCACACTTCCAGGCCGGGTGGGACTGTGACACTGTTGGCACTGAGAGCCAGCAGAGAGCTAAAGATAATTTGCCTCCTCAAACACCCTCCCCATTGCCCTGGGCTGGTTACTTAGGAGGTAGAGGGAGGGAGGGTATGCAGGCCAAGAGAGAACAGCTTCTGAGAAAGTTTGTTTTGTGAGGCCTGGCCATACCTGAGGACATTGTTTCTGTACCACCCACCTCGGAATTACACTGACTACATTCCCCCATAGCACCTGGGGTCTGAGCTGAGAGGGCTGCCAAAGAGCATCATCTGCTGGCCAGACATAAAAGTGCATGAAAAGGGAAAAATAATAATTAAATAAAGGAGGGAAACAAGTGCCTTAACTGTCCCACTTTCCAAGGTCCTTGGAAATTGGCCTACACTCCATTACTGGGTCCTCAGGCCTGGTTTGAGGAGTTAAACAGGGGCAATCCTAAATATCTAGAACAAGTTGAACAAAGAGTCAAAGAACAGTGGTAGCATATAGCTACTTAATAGTAAATCCCTAGGCAAGAGAGAGAAATTAAACATCGGAGTAAACTCAGCATGAGAATCAGAAGCCTACACATCAGCAAAAAATTATAAGCCATACAAAGAAAAACGAAGATATGACTCAGGCAAAGGAAAAAATCAAAGTTCCAGACAAGACACAGGACTTGAAACAGTTAATTAATGATGTCCATACTAATCTCTGAAATCAAATCATGTAGCAGAAAGACAACAGGGCTAAAGAAAGAAAAGACATTAAGAAGACAATGAGTGAGCACAAAGAAAATTTTGAAATCTTGAATAGAAAAATAACAGAGCTTATGGGAATGAAAGATACAATAAGTGAGATTAAAAATACAATAGAGGCACACAACAGATTTGAAATCATGGAAGAAAGGATCAGTGATGTAGAGGAAAGAACAACTGAAATTGAAGAGAGAGAACAGAAAGAAAATAATGGAAAAAATTGAGCAGGGGCTCAGGGAATTGAATGATAGCATAAAATGCACAAACATAGGTGCTATGGGAGTTCCAGAAGGAGACGAGAAGGGAAAAGGGGCAGAAAGAGTATCTGAAGAAATTATGGCTGAAAATTTCCCAACTTTCATGAAAGACATGGATATACATGTCCATGAAGCACAACATACTCCAATTAGAATAAATTCAAATAGACCTCCACCAAGACACATAATATTCAGAATGCCAAAGATAAAGAGAAAATTCTGAAAATACCAAGGGAAAAGTGAAACATCACATACAAGGGACATCCAATAAGACTTAGTATGGATTTCTCTTCAGAAAACATGGAGATGAGAAAGCAGTGGCATGATATACTTAAGGTACTGGAAGAGAAAAACTGCCAGCCAATAATTCTTTATCCAGAAAACTGTCCTTCAAATATGACAGTGAATTAAAAATATTCACAGATAAACAGAAACTAAGAAAGTTTGTAAACAAGAATTCATCTCTGCAGGAAACCCCTAAGGGAGTTCTGCAGCCAGAAAAGAAAAGGGAAGAGAGAGAGGCTTGGAGGAAAGTGTAGAAGTGAAGACTATCAGAAAGGATAACTAAAAAGGTAAAAAGACAAAAATAAGATATGATATATGAAAGCTAAAGGGTAAAATGGTTGAAGTAATGCCTTTACAGTAATAACGTTGAATGTTAATGATTAAACTCCCCAGTAAAAAGACATAGGCTCAGAGCAGATATAGCTCAAGTGGTTGAGTGCCTGTTCCCCATATACAAGGTCCCGGGTTCACTCACCGGTACCTCCTTAAAAAAAAAAGGCTTATAGAATGGATAAGAATACATGAGCTGAGGGAAGCGGATGTGGCTCAATCGATAAGGCTCCCGTTTACCATATGGGAGGCCCCGGGTTCACTTTCCGGGGCCTCCTGGTGAGGGCAGGCCGGCCCGCGCGGCGCGGTGGGCTGATGCAGCAAGAACTCACAACAAAGGGGAGATAAGCAGACACAGAAAAAACACACAGCCAATGGACACAGCGAACACAAGCAGCAAGGGGGGGATAAATAAATAAATAAATAAATAAATCTTTAAAAAAAAAGAAAAAAAAAGAATACATGAGCTGAGCCATTCATAAGCTGTCTACAGGAGACTCACTTAGACCCAAGGATGCAAATAGACAAAGTGAAAGGTTGGAAAAACAGTAACCAAAAGAGAGCAGGGGTAGCTACACTGGTATCAGACAAAATAGACTTTAAATGCAAAAAAGTGATAAGAGATGCAGAAGGCCATTATATATTAACAAAAGGGACAATCCACCAGGAAGGTGTAACAGTCATAAATATCTATGCACCTAACTAGGGTGCCCCAAAAATACATGAGGCAAACTCTGGCAAAACTGAAAGAAAAATACATCTGCTCTCCAAGATGTCTCTATGATAATAGTTGGAGACTTTAACACAACACTCACATCAGTAGATAGAACTAGACAGAATTTCAACAAGGAAACAGAGAACTTGAACAATATGATAAATGAGCTGGACCTGACAGACAATATACAGAACATTGCACCCCAAATCAGTAGGTTACACACTCTTCCCAAGTGCTAATGGATCTTGCTCCAGGATTGACCACAGCCACAACACAGCTCAATAAATTTAAGAAGACTGAAATTATACAAAGCACCATCTCTAAGCATAATGGAATGAAGCTGGAAATCAATAATTGGTGGGAAAGGGGAACATTTGCAAATATATGGAGACAAACAACACACTTACAGACAATTAGTGAGTCAAAGAAGAAATTGCAAGAGAAATTAATAGATATCTCAAGATGAATGAAAACAAGAACACAACTTAACAAAACTTATGGGATACAACAAAGGCAGTGCTGAGAGAGAAATTTATAGCTCTAACTGCCTATATTTAAAAAAAGGAGAGCTAAAATCAAAGATCCAACTGAACAACTTGAGAACCTAGAAAAATAACAGTAACCAATCCCAAAGCAAGCAGAAATAAATAAATAACAATGATTAGAGCAGAAATAAATGAAATTGAGAACAAAAAAAAAAAAATAGAGAAAATCAACAAAACCAAAGCTGGTTCTTTGAGAAAATCAATAAAATTGATAAATCCTTAGCAAGACTAACTAAGAAAAAAAGAAAGCAGATACAAAAAAATAAAATCAGGAATGAAAGAAGGGACATTACAACTGACCCCAAGAAATAAAAAGGGTCATAAGAGGATATTATGAGAAACTGTATGCCAACAAATTAGACAACCTAGAGGAAATGGACAAATTCCTAGAAAAGCACAAACAACCTACATTGACTCTACAAGAAATACAGGAACTCAACAAACCAATCACAAGTAAAGTGATTGAATCTGTCATCAAAAATCTTCCAACAAAGAAAAGTCCAGGACCAGATGGCTTCACAGGTGAATTCTGCCAAACATTTTGAGAAGAATTAATACCAATCCTGTTTAAACTCTTCCAAAAAATTGAAAAGGAGGGAAAATTACCAAACAAATTTTAAGAAGCCAACATCACCCTAATACCAAAGCCAGATAAAGATACTACAACAAAAGTACAGACCAATCTCTTTAATTAGCATAGATGCAAAATTTCTCAACAAAATATTTGCAAATTGACTCCAACAGCATATTAAAAGAATTATACACCAAGATCAAGTGCGTTTTATTCCTGGTATTGCAAGGATGGTTCAATATAAGAAAATCAATGTAATACACCACATTAACAAATCAAAGGGACATGATCATCTCAATCAATGCAGAAAAGGCATTTGACAAAATCCAGCATCCTTTCTTGATAAAAACACTTCAGAAGATAGGTACAGAAAGAAAGTTCCTCAACATAATAAAGGCATATATGAAACTCCCACAGCCAGCATAGTACTCAATGGGGAGAGGTTGAAAGCTTTCTCTCTAAGACAGGGGTTCTTAACCTTTTTTGTTCTATGGACCCCTTTGCCAGTCAGGTAAAAACCACGGACCTCTTATTAAGTCCACTTTATACTGTGAATTATTTAATAAATATATCACACCTGCATTAACACATCCCCAAAAGAATGTTTTTTTGAATTTCAATTCAAGCTCATGGGCCCCTTGTGAAGAACCCCTGCTCTCTAAGATCAGGAAGAAGACAAAGATGCCCACTTTCACCACATCATTCAACATTGTGCTAGAAGTTCTAGCTCAATTAGGCAAGAAAAAGAAATAAAATGCATTCAAATTGAAAAAGAAGATATAAAACTCTCACTATTCGCAGATGACATGATTCTATATTTAGAAAATCCCTAAATACCTACAATAAAGCTATTAGAACTAATAAATGAGTTCAATAAAGTGGCAGGATACAAGATCAACATACAAAATCAGCAGCGTTTCTATACACTAGTAATAAGCAAGCTGAGGAGGAAATCAAGAAAAAAAATTCCATTTACAATAGCAACAGAAAGATTCAAATATCCAGGAATTAATTCAACCAGGAATGCAAAGGATCTGTATTCAGAAAACTATGAAACACTGCTAAAAGAAATCAAAGACAAATGGAAGGATATTCCGTATTCATGGGTTGGATGACTAAACATCATGAAGATGTCAATTCTACTCAAACTGATTTATAGATTCAATGCAAGACCAATCAAAATTCCAACAGCCTACTTTACAGAGATAGAAAAGTCAATTACCAAATTTATTTGGAAGGGAAAGGGGTCTCAAATAGCCAAAAATATCCTAAAAAAGAAGAGCAAAGTCATAGGACTCATACTTTCTGACCTTGAAGTATATTATAAAGCTACAGTGGTCAAAACAGCATAGTTTTGGCATAAAGTTAGAAACATTGATCAATGGAATCGAATTGAGAATTTAGAAACAGACCCTCACACCTCTACGGTCAACTGATTTTCGATAAGCCTACAAAGTCCACTTTTCTGGGACAGAACAGTCTCTTCAACAAATGGTGCCGGGAGAACTGGATATCCATAACCAAAAGAATGAAAGAGGACCCCGTATACAAGAGCCAACTCAAAATGGATCAAAGACCTAAAACATAAACACCAGGACCATAAAACTCCTAGAAGATAACAGAGGGAAACACCTAAAAGACCTTGTAGTAGATGGGGGTCTCTTAAACTTTATACTCAAAGCACATGCAACAAAAGAAAAAATAGATAAATGATACCTCCTCAAAATGAAACACTTCTGCACCTCAAAGGACTTTGTGAAGAGGGTAAAGAGGCAGCCTACTCAATGGGAGAAAATATTTGGAAATCACACATCTGACAAGGGTCTAATATCCATGTATATAAAGAGGCCCTACAACTCAACAATAAAAAGACAAATCACTTGACTAAAAAGTGGGCAAAAGATCTCTATAGACATTTTTCTAAAGAAGAAATACAAATGGCGAAATAACACATGAAAAAATGCTCAGCATCATTGGCTATTAGGGAAATGCAAATCAAAGCTACAATGAAATATTTCACACCTCTGAGAATGGCCATATTAACAAAACAGAAAAGTACCAAGTGTTGGAATAGATGTGGAGAAAAAGGAATGCTTATTCACTGTTGGTGGGAATGTAGCATGGTACAGCCACTAAGGATGTCTGTTTAGCAGTTCCTAAGGAAATTAGATATAGATCCACTATGTGAACCGGCAATACCACTACTAGGAATATAACCAGAAAGACTGAGAGCAGGGACACGAACAGACATCTGCACACCGATGTTCATAGCGGCATTCTTCACAATTACCAAAAGATGGAAACAATATAATTTGTTTATCCATCAACTGACAAATGGATAAACAAACTGTGGTATATACGTATGATGGAATATTATTCAGCTGTAAGAAGAAATGAAGTCGTGAAGCATATAGCAATGTGGATGAACTTGGAGGACATTATGTTGAGTGAAGCCAGCCATACACTAAAGGACAAATATTGTATGATTTCATTATTATGAACTAAATATAACGAGCAAACTCACGGAGTTGATAGCTAGAATACAAGTCACCAGAGAATAGAATGTGGTTAGAGAATGGAAAACTGAGGTTTAATCAGTACAGAATTGGTAAAAAGTTGTTTGTAAAAGAATAGAAATGGTGAAAGTCCATCACAGGATTTCTAATTAGTAGTGTTAACATATGGGTATGATAGTAGTTTGTTTTTTCTCTTTTTGGAGTAATGAAAATGCTCTAATATTGAAATGACGAATGCACAACTTGGTGATTATACCAAATGCCATTGATTGTACACTTTAGGTAAATTATATGGTTTATCAACAACAACAACAAAACAGTGTGGGTTGAGGGAAAATACACCAAATGGAAGACATGGACTGTTAGTAGTAAGACTTTGATGATGCTGTTTCATAATTTGTTACAAATGTTTCACAACAATGCAAGGTGTTGGTGGAGGGGTGATGTGTGGGAGCCCTGTATGATGTCATGCATGTTTGTTTTGTAAGTTTACAACTTTTACTACACACTTATTGCTTA